>VXBW01005499.1:907872-951584 GCA_013400375.1 Thinocorus orbignyianus | reverse complement strand
AAAAAAAAAAATCAAACCCCACAACATTTTAAACACCACTGCCATTAACTCCAGCATTCTTAATACATTGGGTGGTATTATTTCTGAAAGGCAAGAGCCATAGCTCTCGGTCCTAAATCTTGAGGGCTCTCATGGCAACCAGAGCCCTCAGCCTTCACAAAGACAGTCCTCAGGCTGTAATAACTGTCTCCCACTGCCTGTAGGTAATTGGTGAATCTACCTGCCTATCACCCTGGTGATACTTCCTTTTTCCCCCTACAGGCTAAATTACAAATAGTTAAAATAAAATATACAACCAATACTCTCCTGACATCTACTTCCTACTTAAAATAACTTCTCTATTCCCACACAGTGAACTTCCTCTGGGAAAGGTGGTTCAGGCAATTTTTCATGATCTGTGACAACAGCTTTTGCTATTAAAATATAATCCAAAAGGTAAAGCCTGGAACTACATAATTCTGAACACAAAACCATGCATGCTGCAATGAGCATACCTGTTTTTCAGGCATTCAACAACTCTGTTACCAATCTGTACCAATATAGTTGCCATTGCTTCTGTATCACTATTTCCTACCGATTCTCATCCCCAGCTGCACACAGAGAATTTAAGTCCATTTTCAATGGTTTTTTTTCTATCAGCAATTTTATAACACTTGATATTTTAGAAATGGCACATAGAAGGCTTGATTACAAAGTGCATTACCTCATAAATCAGGTCAGAATCATCAATGTTTCCAGCATTAACGCCCCAAATAAACACTCTAGATTATTAAATTACAGGAATACATATCATGTATCATTCAGAAATGTTAAGATCTTATGCCAGTAATATGCCCTGATGATTGGTACTAGTCTCCTTTTGTAATACACGGGAAAAAAAGAAAAAAAAATATAAAACCTAGCAATTTTAAAAACAAAACACTTGTAAAATGATAAACTATGACATCCAGGGGTAAAAGGTATCCTCTGTTCAGCCTCTGGCTAACCTCTGTAATCCCCTCAACTTCAAATCACAGCCACTTTCATCTGAGCATCTTTCCAGCTCTCCCAGGAGTTTCATTCAGTCTCACCTAGACAGCCCACTGGTTACCAATCCACATTCCTATTCACTCTCAATATTTCATTCTTCTCTATTCCTTTTCCCTTTTAGTTTCCTTTGGGAAAATAAATTGCTCCAGAAGATAAAAGAAGGAGCTGTTTGTGGCTTTGCAGGATGAGGTGCAGAAGGAAGAGCAACAGTGTCAGGGTAGAGTAGGGTGTGCAAACACATAAGGAAGCATGAGCAGCACGCGTTATTCAAAGTAGAAGAATGGGTGCAACAGCAGTAAGGTTTTCTCTGGAAGAGCTGGGAAACACTGCAATCAAAATATGTAAACACACAAACTTTGAAAAGTTTGAAACTTCCCACTTGATTTTCAATCTGCACTTCCTCCAAAACAGAGTTACCAAACTTATTTAGCTCATCTCTGCTGATAGATGCAAAGGAAAAACCACATGACAGATAGGTTGGGAACAGAATTTGACACTACCTTGACAGAAAAAGCAGTTATTCAATACTGAAGAAACATTTACTGAACAGTATTATTACAGCATTTGTGTTCTAAAGGGAAATCAATGGCTAAAACATATCGGTAAAGTTGAAGGCCATGGCAGCCCTCAGAGACAAAGCTTCATCTAGGATAATGCACTAAGCCCTTGAGTTATGCTCTGATCTTCTTATAATATTTCAGGTCATATTCCAGTGGTATAATGTAATCTCACAAAGTATTTCCATGACTATGTACTCCGGTATACTTAATAAAATGAGATAGCAAACAATAAGAAAATTTCATGTGCACACACCAGTAATAAGAGACCCTTTTTATAATGTTGGGAAAACTACAAGCTAAATAAAACACTCTCAAAGCATTAGCAGGAAACACTTCATTCTCAAGGTTACTGGTGCAAAGTAAGAATACAATATTGTATAGACAATAACAAATTCAAGAAGAAATGATGTATTATCAAACATGATTTAATTTAGCAGGATATCACTGCAGCTTGTATACTTCTTACATGCTGGAAATAGGTCACAAGAAATTGTTATTGTCTGAGAACTGTACGAATTGCTAATTGGGAAATAGAATACAACCATGTTCCAAAGGCACAAACATCAGATCTGCAACTAATTGTGACAGTAGTTAGAATCACAGAATAGCTTGGGTTGGAAGGGACCTTTAAAGGTCATCTAGTCTAAACCCCCTGCAATGAGCAGGGACATCCTCAGCTGGATCAGGTTGCCCAGAGTCCTGTCTAACTTGACGTTGAATGTTTCCAGGGATGGGTCATCTACCACCTCTCGGGGCAGCGTGGGCCAGTGTTTCATCACCTTCATCATAAAACGTGTCTTCCTTATATCTAGTCTAAATCTACCTTCTTCCAGTTTAAAGCCATTACCCCTTGTCCTATTGCAACAGGCCCTGCCAAAAAGTTTGTCCCCATCTTTCCTGTAGGCCCCCTTTAGGTACTGGAAGGCTGCAATAAGGTCTCCCCAGAGATTTCTCTTGTCCAGGCTGAACAATTCCAATTTTCTCAGCCTGGCCTCACAGCAGAAGTTCTGTCCTTCTGGTCATTTTTGTGGTCCTAGTTCACTACGAAATGGCATGTTTGTCTTTTCAAGTACATTTTGGAGGTGTCTGATGGAAATAATATCTGTCATTTTTGTTAGAAAATTAAGCATATGTATTTTTAAAGGCTTTTTTAAGCAATAATTAAAAAAGCAACCAAACCCATCTCTGTTGTAAGGGAAAGAAGGCTTAGAAATTATCAGCGCACATAGCACGACTGGTCCTCTGTGCTTTAAAGGAAAGAAAAATATTTTGGACAGAGAAGAGGTGTTACTTCAAATGCAAAATCCATGAAGGCATCTTCATTTCATTCAGTTTTCTACAAGGTGCTTAACACTGGAATAGTGGTCAGAGGCATGCAGACAGAACAGTAAATCAAAGGAGCAGTTTAGTAACCGCAGATTAATAAAATCCTATCCAGTTACTGTTTTTCAACACGCTTAAATTATACTCCATTTGAACACTGAGTTACTTATGTTCAGCTAACATAATGATTTTTAATAATTTATGATAGTAACATACTGGACTCATCTGGTGAAAAATTTCTCAGTGAGTTCCCTCATAGAGTTCAATACGTGAAGGGGGGTCTATATATTCATTGCACAGAATTACAGCTTTAATAAATTAGTAAGTGGAAGGATGCTCATAAAGCTGGAGCCCTATAAGTTGCATATACTTTAATCTACCTGACAGTTTGAGGACTGAGATGAACTTTGAACACAGGCAAAGCTGTGCACTTCTTCGGCAGTGAGGAAAATAAGCACCTGACAAAGCTTTTTAACAAAATGTCCACCTCTTAGCAAGGTGCATGCTTCAAAAGAATTGAATTTGGCAAGTAGTAGCTAACAAGGTTTTTAATATTTGACTCATTTTACCTTGGTCAAAACAAGAATAATATTTACCTGCTAGTCATAATTTATTAATTTAGTTGCAAGCATACTTAATCAGCAAGCCAAATTAAGATTCACTGTATAAACATCAATATTTTCAAGAATAGGTGAGCCACAAGGCAGTATTAACTGAATGAACATATCTCGAGCTCCTGTTTGCTTATCCAGTACTGTTTATGCCAGCAATTACCTAGTTCCCCCGAGAACAAACATCCAGAAGATGACTGAATGAGAAACCCAGTCTGTTCTGGCTTGGGAAAAGCAAACTGTCAGAAAAGGCAAACCAAAAAACCAATACAAACGACAATCTTTCAGAGGGAAAAGCAGTATTACAGGAGAATCCTCTGAAAACTTGAGGTTAAATGCCAATGGGCTGCCATTGCATGTCTTTATATGAAATGATCTATGGCAAAGTGGATCAGGAAAGTCTGACTTTGGGTCAAAGCCTGGAATGCTGCTAGGGGAAAAAAAAAAAATAAAATCTTGTGTCTGATCTCTCACTTTTCCAATGTTACCTTTTGGTGATTCCCTAGATGTGTCCAAATATAATTACATACTTAATTTCAAAGGGAGGTAGTGCAGATGTCAGATCCCAAGCAGGGACTAAATGTCTCCTTATGCTTAACTGCTCTGGAGACTGCATGAACTGTGTCATGATTTAGACCATTTCTCAGTTTTGCCTAAAATGCCTTGTATCAAAGACAAATAGAAGTCCTTCCCTGTCTGGCACTGCAGTCTGTTTTTTCTCTCTCCCAACACAGAATTTCCTTATAGAAGAGATACCAGCATTCCCCTGCCAAGGCAATCGTTTTCAGTCACATATGAATTTCATGCCTCTGGCCTTATGCCTAATGCTAATAGTTTACAGTAAGCCTTTCTACATCATATTGCATCTTTTAATTTCACTTAAGTTTAAAAAACAAAAGAAAAAACATTGTACCAATCTCCTGAAGGAGGTAATTAATGGTTGTAAACACTCAAGACACTTCAATTTGTGAGGTTCCTGGGAATTGCTTGCATACTAAAGTAAGCTAAAGATAGGAATGCTTCACTTCTTCAAATACTGAGCATGCTGTTTCAAATTCTAAAGACAACACTACTTAATGATAAGGTAATAGTTTAAATTTTGTCTTACTCTCAACTTAGGACACTTATTCAACAGCTAATATAATAAAACACATATAACACATCCAGAGAAGCTAGACTTCAGAATCATGTGGTAAGAACTAAATTTAGATATATTTAAATAATCTCAAATGTTTATAAAATTTTCCTGTGTAAGCAAAGCAAGTTGGATTGGTGCAAACTAAGATAAACTGATTCACAAATAGGGGAGTGAAAAAAAATCAGTAAGACCACAAAATGAAATAAGCGTACCAAATATTTTTGACTTTTATATATCCACAGACTAAGCAAATATATGCAGCCTACATAATACGGGAGTGGTAAAACATACTTAGTGGAATTGTTTGAGCTAAACATACTTCTTTAGGAACTGGATTCTGTTTTCACAAAACTCAGTCACATAATCCCCACTAATCCTATTTCAGAATCAGACTCAAAACCCATGAATGCAATAGTAGCACATAATTTATACTTCCACACTGATAACAGGACTATCTCTCCATTTCTGTAGGCAAGTGTAGTCTTGGTGACTTAAAAAACTTCTTAAAATTAACTGCTGTTGATACTGTAGTCTGCCGTGTTCTTTAGGCAGTGTTTTGGACATGGGTATTACAGAATATTTGTATAAAGCATTTACAATTTTAGAAAAAAATATGGAAAAAAACCACAATAAAATACATTGACTTCTAAGAATTCTTAGTCTTGTCCTTTCAGAAATTCTTTAAATGTTTGTATACACTTGGCATAAAAGGACATTTTTACATGAGTGTGGACAGTGTAATCCATTGATGATTTTTGCTCTAATTCCTCCAAATGGAACAGTATTATAATGTAATTTAAAAAACAAGAATTGAAAATCCTAAGTATAGCAACATGACATGCCATTTAAAAAAAAAAAAAGAAAAGATAATTTAAAAGATAATTTTATTCTGGTACGCTTTGACTTTCAGCAAATAGAAATAGTGTAATACCACATACATATTTGAGATTTTCAAATCCTATATAAGTAACTGATAAATTTATTTATATCAGTAGATACACACGTGTCAGGTTCAAAGTTAAAGTCTTAATGGAAAACTAATAATTTACAGTGAAATTTGAAAAATACATATTTTCCCCAGATGATATATTCTAAGAATCCTGATTTAAAAAAAAAAAAGATAAAATGCTAATGTAAAATGAATAATGAAAATTAAAACCAGATTAAATGAAGAAAATATCCTGATTGGATATCAGGAAAAATTTTTGGAGTTCGGTTGATGGTTGGACTAGATGATCTTAAAGGTCCCTTCCAACCTAGACAATTCTATGATTCTAAGGGACATTTTACCGGAATTACTACAGGAGATGTTCATTGAATTAAATTACTTGGAATATGTTTTACTTCCAGTTTACAAGTGTATGAAGTAGCAAGTATTGCCATTTTTTTAATTGACTGAAATGTTTCCCATATACCAAGGAAAATGCAAACCAGGATTTCTCAACACACTTGTCACCATTTCTGCTCATGTTATACACAAACTCTATCATGTCTTGATTGACTTTGACCTAACAAGAGAAGTATAACTGAAAGAATTGACAAAATCTAATCTCAGTGAAATTCAGAAGTTTCATTAACTTCAATGAAAAAAAAATAATTACAATTAATTTTAAATTGCCAAGTTTCATTTGAAAATTCATAATTAAAAGTGTATTTTTCTCCGACCTTGCCTCATATGGATGGGATTGAAATTAGCTGAGTAAGGTCAAAACATTTTCATTCCACTTTATAATTGTTTTTTATGAAATGATTCATATTATTAAAAAGAATATTCCTATTCTACATTCACAAATCAAAATACTGTTATATTTTATATTAAGAAGTTATACATCACAATGTAATAAATGTCTTATATTTTTTAAAATATAGCAGTAGCAGCATTTTAAACTGCTTTCCTGTTATATTGGTAGGTGTGAATACCACTCTTTTTCTAGATTTGTAGCAGAAGTTCCTAACTGATTCAGATAGAAGTGGATAACTTGTTGGGATGGTGTGTCAAATCACAGAATTGTCAGATTGGAAAGGACCTCTAGAGATCATCTAGTCCCTGTTAAAGCAGAAGTCCCCACAGCGCGTTACCCAGGACTGCATCCAGGCAGGTCTTGAAGGTCTTTAGAGAAGGGGACTCCACAACCTCCCTGGGCAGCCTGTTCCAGGGCTTTGTCACTCTCACTGTAAAGAATTTTTTCTTCATATTGGAATGGAACTTCCAATGTTCCAGTTAGTGCCCATTGCCCCTCGTCCTGTCACTGGGAACCACTGAAAAGAGTCCAGCTCCATCCTCCTTCAACCCATGCTTTAGATACTTGAAAGCATTAATAAGGTCTCCCCTCAGCCTTCTCTTCTCCAGGTTAAAGAGACCCAGTTCTCTCAGACTTTCCTCATAAGGGAATGCTCCAATCCTTCAATTATCTTTGTTGCCCTAGATGCAGCAGTGGATCCAGGGCAGTAGACTTTATCAGTCTTTTCCATCAAAATGGTGAGAAAAATCACAGCAGCCCCCCCCAAAAAATTGGCTTTATTTAATTTAACTTTCAGTGTTTGCCTTTGATATTGGTATTTGAGTCGGAGCTTGCTACCTACTTAGCAATTACCATCATCACTAGTTTTGCAACTGCTAGTCCTCACTAATAACTTGGAAATGGAATTGGACTACCAGGAGTAAAAGCTTTGGGGAATATGCCTGGAAGACACCTAGGAAGACAACCAGAGAGGTAGTGCAAGCTGGCAGAACAGAAGAAACCAGATATACTTATTTCCTTTAAAACAACACTCTTTGCTGAGACCCTGAATTTAAATGACTACACTCTTGTATGAGAATCATCTAGGTGAAACACCAGAGAACAAGGTAAACTGAAGAACGAAGGAGATTTCTTATTTATAGTGGACTAAGGCATCTCTGTGTTCTTCTGCAGCTTAGACAAACTGTGCTGTTTGTGGTGTCAGGTCCTTCAATGTCACTGATTTTCTTAATGGCATTTATTTCCCTCTCATTTACTAAGGTATGAACTTAAATTTCCACGAACAACCAAGTTAATTACCAAAAAAATACAAGAAATAATTTGAAAAACTGATTGATAAACTAATGTGTATAAGTGACATTTTGACAGCTTCAGACTGAAGTCTGAACTGCAACTTAGCTGTAATCAACAGCGACCTTCCTGTTTAAGAAAAAATTCCTATGAAAACAATGACTTCCAGTGGCCACCATTAAAAACTGTGCATTTGTTTGTCATCTCTGGGCCAGGATAGCTATTATCAGAAGGACTATTGCAGTAGCTGCCACACTGTTGCCTTGCATGCAAAATCACTTAGAAAAGCTACTACTGAACATTCATTTTTCTAAGGAAAAAAGAAAACAACCTACTTCAAATTGTTGCCCAGAAGGAAGGTGGAATAACACCGTGCGTGAACTCGGAAATTCTAGCCATCAGAGACATCATGACAAGCTTTGTACAGAGCTTATCCACATTTCTTATTTTTCAGAGCCGATACTTCTATACAGAAGAATTCACTACTTACAAAAAACAAACACCAATAACTTGCTTCAAAATTAATCAACATAATTAGATCTTCCACTTGAGTTTTTATATGATTGCAGCAAAAGCCTCTTTAACTCCTCTGAAATCCAGAAAGCAGGAATTTGTAGCAGTACTGTTGTAATATCATCAAGTCAAGTTTATTTATTGTCAAACTATTCCTGCAGTAGTACATTGTCAAAATGTATAAAGAGAGAACTTGAGATATGCAAAATATGCCACATAGGAAAACAGAGCACTTAAAGTACTGTAAAATTGAAATAAACAAAGTTAAGTAGCCAGTGAGAAACACTTAAAGCTAATCAGAAAACATCCCTCTCAGAGCAGCAACCCTCACTGAAAAATCTTTCTGGATGAGACTGGGATGGTGAAACAGTCCTCTCCTGTAGGTTGTTAATCCTGCCATAGGGTTATAGCAGTAAGTTGCAAAGAAAGACCAGTTACAGCCTGCTCCACTTTTGAAAACTGAGGATGATTCAGAGAAACACTGGGTAGTGGTAAAATGTGCTGGTCCAGGAACACTGAGCTGCTGCAATGATACCTGTGCAGGGCAGATGTGGGTGGACAGCTGCAGGTGCCATCCCAATTTAATCAGTCACCTCGTGAGAATTACTCATTTTTGCTCATCTCATTTTCTAGCTAGGTGACTACTGTTCGGTTTACATTTTACTTAATGTTTTCTTGAGCTCACTGAGAGCCAGGATGCCAGATACTGAAAGTCATAAGAACTTTTGTGGTCTTAGACACACAGGGAATCTGAAGCTTTTGTAGATCAGCAGAAAGGAGTCAGGGTAGGCCAAACTGAGGAAGCTCTCGGACCATGGACAAACTGACAGATGAAGGAGACAGCCTTCAGGAAAGTGAAAATAAAGGTTTGTAACCACTATAGAGCACTGGTCTCCAGGGAAACACATCCAAAAATCAGATGAAAATTCCACAGACATGGTATTGTTACACAGTTTTACCGCAAAGAATACTAACAATAATGATTGTCAGCAAATTTATTATGTACATTGTTAAGCTCTTAGCAAAGACACTTGTACGGATTAGTCCACGACAACTAGCACTCTCCAAAATAACAGGCTACATGATTCAGGAGTTAGTATAAGGATCGTTCTCAACAGGCAATTTTCTCACAGCCACCCTACTTTAGAGGATAAGGCAGTTAAATACCATGGATGTAGTCTGTTTTACACAATGACCCTCAATGTCAGAAGCCAGTTTCATTGATAATGATAAACAAAAACTAGGAGCTTCATCTTTTTAGAAGCTCACGAAAAGTGGCAGAACATTACAGCTAGTACAGTATCTCAAATGACAGCTCTGAAGCTTCCAAGCCTACCCATGAGATTACCAGAAGATACCTCATTATGGATTACATTTTACCTGAACTTTTTTTTTTAAAGTGGATTCCAGTGGAAAATTTAGATTGTGATTGTATAACTGAAACTGATTCACAAGGTATAAACAAAAATATGACAGCTTAAGTTTGCATAACTATGTTTAATTGAAGTATCTTCTAACTTGTAACTTACCTGAAAGATTTTAAACAAAAGTCTTGAAACCAAATGCGACTCAAGTTTAAAAAATTCCATTGAGGTCTCCAAAACTCACAGGTATAGTAGGTGTACTTCTATATTGGTACACTAAACAGTACTAAAGGACTTCTGCACTTCAGACACAGAAGCAAAGCAGAAGTTTTGCTCTTCCTTTTTACTTTCCAAGACTCTCAGTCAAGAGAATAGGACAGAGGACAGAGTTCAGGTCACAATTCTTTTATTCACTTTAAAATCTATTTCAGGGAATAGAAGGGCTACAGTTTAAAGACTCCATCCCCTCACCCTGTGGGGACATGGAACTAGAGGGATGCATAGGGTTCTTTTTCAGTATACTTTTTCCCCCAAGGTAATGGAAGTAGGAAAGAATTCTCCAGACCATCCACAAAGTGTGCATGTGTTAATAAATGTAGCACAGTGCCAGTCTGAGAATGCCAATCAAAGAGTAAAAGTATAAAAAGGGAAGAGAAAAACATGAAAGAAGAGGGAATAGAAGAACAGCAAGGATAGAAAAAGATGTGAGAAAGAAAGATGGAAAACTGGTATTTTAAAAAGTCATTTAATTTCTTCATCACATACTATTTTTCAAAACTGTTCTTGAATAAAAGTCAGCTTGATCAAATCCATATGGACTAGGATAATTTTTTTTTACTTTTTTCATCAAGAGCATTCCACGTTCTAACTGACTGGTAAACTGAAGGGAAAGCATTTTAGGTATATGAAAGAACCTAATTCCTTTACATTTGGGGGTTTCTTCCCCCCCTCTTCTGCCCTCAGCAGACCTGAGAAACAAAAGATTAAACTTTGAGAAAGAGAAGTGATGTAAATCTTAGAGATAAGCTGACTTTAAGCAGTAATGTTGACAAGAGAGAGATGCATTAAGAGATACTTTCCTTACATCTTCAGTCACATAGTTACGGTAACTGTGCTGCATTTTAAAATCTTTTCACAACATCACCAGAATTATCAAAGTTCATTGCTTGTGACATGCCTACTGAAAACAAGTTACTTAAGTACAGTTTTGGGTACCATGAAAATTGCAATTACTTAAAAGCATTCTTAATCATTATACAAATATTCAAGTGAAAGAGAGTTATGTAAAAAGAACAAGCTTTGTACAGAAGTCCAGTGACACACTGAATTAAAGCAAATTAAGTCAATGTTAGCACAACACAATGATGCAGGAAATTAATATTGGTGTTGTGGGGCTTTACGGCATGTTTGAGGATCCAGGATTTGGCAAACCTGTCACAAAGGAATGATTAAGGCAGGAAGCTCAGCTAAATTAAGATCATGCAGCAGAACAAAATACATGACTATTTTTAGAAACTGTTGACATCCACATAGCCCAGGGAAAAGACTGGCCTCTTACTTTCAGTGTAAGTGACAGCAATGCCATCAGGGTAAACTACAAGGACACACTGAGAGTAAGTGGCAGACAAGTTAAATCTGAGACATATACAGGACAATGTGAAATGATGGCCTAGTTGAAGGTCTGTAAACTTAATGTCAAGAAGTCTGCTGTCCACAGTCCTAAAATATACATTCTTTTGCCAGTTAACAAACATGCCAAAGTGCAAGTTAGTCTAGGAAACCCTGGTATCAACCAGCTTTATCTGAGCTTGAAACTATATAAGAAAAAAAACAACACATGAAGTATAAATATTGACTGGGAATTCTTTGTAATAGTTCTAGCTTTAGTAGCGTTGTTCTAGACCTGTTGTGTCTGTGATACATGATCATATTTTAAAAGAAATCTTTAGCAAGCATAATTGACTAAGTCCGATTTTAAAAGTAGTAAAAGTTAGAACTCTAAAGAAGATACTAGAGACTTTTTCACTCTTTGGGAAATGCTTCTCCTTTGAAAACTGAGATTTCTTTTGTAAGCTGCTGATACTACCTCCCCTAAGGACTGACAACTAGTAAATATCCACCAGCGTTCTGTTGGATGGTGGAAGAAACAAAACCAAGAGGACACATCTGTCAAAAACACAGGAGAAAAATCTTTTGTTACTAAATTTTATTTCTTTAGACAGAAAACATTAATAATTCAAAGACAAAAAAAAAAAGAAACGCCCTTAACATAGGCAGTCACATGATCTTCTAATACCTTCTATGATTTTTAAGGGACTGTCTTGGAGAAAAATTAATTGGCAAACAGTCTACTGCTATAACTGCAGTATAAGGTTTGAGAAAACAGCAGGTACTACCCTGGTTTCACAGCTGTTGTGAAACTTTTTTCTACTTTCAAACCCAAACTTCTTATAATGTGATGGGGTCATGAAACAGATCACGCCAGTCCTTGCAGGGACTGGAATAACTGTCTTCATAAAGTCTGAAACAGCCAAGTACTCGAGTTTTTTTCTTTACAGTCCCTCTTTTTAAGTTTGTCTTAAAAAAATTAAAGGCGGAAGGAAAATAAACTCCAAACCTGCCCATCTTCTGCCCTAAGTTTTGAGTAAAAATAATTTCTGCTCAGCATTCTCTAATAAATACACCTCAACAGCCTATAAATAACTGCCTATCTGGCAGATCTGCCTATCATTTATTCTTTTTAAAGAACTGTTGTGGTTTGGGCTAGGCTGGCGAATAGCAAGACAACAGATGTTTTCCCCCACCTCCCACTCCAAGTAGAGGAGGGAGATAAAGCTCTTTATGAGTATAGAAAAAAACTAAACTATTTAAATGAAAGCTCAATAATAAATAAAAAGAAAATAATGAAATATATATCACATTTATAAGTATATACAAAACCACACCAAATTCCAGGGAAAATATCACCAGTAGGCACCAGGAAAGTTCCAGACTGGTCTCAGTGACAAAAGGGAACTGGGTTCCAGAACTCACGGACAGAGATGAAAGGTAGCTGAACTGACAGGACCTTCCTCAAGCATCACTCATCAAATAAAGAGAACCATTGAAAAACAACCCTTGATAGTGTTGATCCCTTAGCTTTTATAGTGAGCATGGTAGGTGAGATGGAACACCCTATTGGTCAGTTAGGGTCACCTGACCTGTCCACACCTCTCCACATGGTAACCAATCAGGTCAGCTGCCCCTGGTTGCCACAGCAACAAGGGTACACAAGGGCCTCTGCTCCACCCCAAACCAGGACAAGAGTAAACCTTGTAACTCCACCTTTCAGTATCTGGGATCTAAAGTGTATGCTTCTAAATTTTCCCTTCATCTGAGCTGGGCATCTTCCTTAATGGATTCTTCCTCCATTACTGATGGTCCTGACAGGTTACCGTGAGGTGAGGTCATATAAACACACAGCAACTTCTTCTTCTGTACGGGAGGGTTTATCAAATGACTTAGGCTACTGTTTGACAATCATCACAATCTACTACTAAACCCTTCTATTCAGTAAACAAACACAACATTTAGCAACTCTTCTTCAATGAATTATTTACTACACATGGAATTAGGAGTTGTACTTACCCTTTTTTTAACCATCTAGTCCTGCTCCAGGCTTGAGAGTATTGTTATATATAAGATTTTTAAGAGGACCCTAAAGCAGCAGTGAACTCCTCAAAAATGGTTTAGATTTCCCAATCCAATGAACTTTTTTTGTTCTTCTTCATAGGAACAGAGCAGGAAGAGACAGCTTGTATCTTCAGACCTTCCCCAACAGAACACTGGAGTGTATGTGCTCTCTTAATTTTCAAAATTACAGCTATCGAGACTGTACTGCTTGTCTTCAAAAGGGATGAAGACAATGTCTGTGGCCTGCCTGGCTTTTTGGGATCTTTCTATATAGGCATAAATAACAATGTACAAAACATTAATAATAAAAGTAATAGCATCAGCATACACAGAACATGTTCAGTCAAAGAACTCAGTTGCCTATCACACCATTACAAAGTCTAAATAGCAGGCTAAAAAGAAGTCTTTTCCCAGACAGAGTTCAACCATCATGGGATTTTTCAGACTCTTTCAGTATATTTGACAACACTCAGCTGCCTTAGGAATTTCTCTGTCAGTGCAAACCCTCAAGATACCAACCTTGCAACACCCAATTCAGAAATGTGTTATGCTGTCAAAGTTATCATATCACTTTCACTGCCTGTGCATATCTCCCACCATTCCGTCTAGAAGCCTCTTCTGTTATGGCTTCTGATCAACTTTCTACATTTCCTGGGGAAGCAGCTGTGGTGTCCCCGAGACATGTTCGCTCAGCACCATTTCCACACAGCAGCAGACCAGTTAGGTCATGCTTGGGCAAAACCACAGTAAAGCAACAACTTCTGAGAAAAAAAAAAAAAAAATCTGCTGCTTAGGATTCAAATTGCAGAGAATAACAACATGGAGTAGTTATTCACAGACCCCTTGGATTTTCAAGGTTTACATGGTAAAACTCTTTTCTATTACTTTTTCATCAAAACTTGTAGTCAGCTGTTCCATTTACCCCACAAACCCACAAACTTCAAGTCTTTTGTTCAGAAATTTCAAGGCTGAAATAACCAAGAAGAACATAATCTATCTGTCAATTTAGATACTTTCACAAAAACTCTACAGTGTAAGATCATTCCTAGTCCTGTACTCCGGAGTTAAAAGCCTCTCAGACTTGGAAGAATTTACCACGTTGTGCCTGTAACTTTTGTTCTCATTTTCTGATATTTGTCATTGGAGACCTATAAGTCTTTTTTTAACTCTTAGGGTAGAGTTTGTGCACTGCCTATTGTAAAACAAGCAGGAATGAGTTGGACATATGGATTTTCCTCATTAGTCTTTCCAGAGCTATGATCTTCCACATAAAAATCTCCTTTCCACTGTAATAGACAACACAGGATTCATAAGTCTATCCCTTCTGCTGTTTAGTATACGGGTTGATATTCCAAAACTGCCTAATAAACCATTATGGTTTTCAAAATAGTCATCTATACTTTCAGAGTCAGGGGTAGTTCTATATAATTGATAGAATCACACCAGGATAAAGCTCTGATGAGATCAAAAAAAGGTCTCAAAATGAATATTTAAAAGCTTGAAGATACAGTAATACAAATTAATACATCTTTATGAAATAATAACTTAATATCTGATGGAATATTTCAAGGCTTCATAACATTATCTAAGGAAGTAGACAAAGGGACAAAATTTTATTTACATTTTGTTCACTTTTTAAGTCAAGGATTTAGCAAAGGGGTTTCTTCCTTTCTATCTTTTTTTCCCTTTTTCCTTCCTTCCTTTCATTCTTTCTTTGCCAAGAAACAGCTTTGTGAATCTAGCACTTAGAAATACTTATGTTTAAAGTTAGAAAGAGATTTATATATCTTGCTGAATTAAGCCTTTACATCTACTAAGACTGAAGTTGAATTTTCTTATCCCAATATGTGAAAAAATTATGATGCTAAAATTATTTTGGGATTAGCCAACTTCCAGAAGTAATAGATTCAGTAAGACTTCTTAACTTGATGGCAATATTTGAACTGTGATTTTGATCACATCATAAAAAATAAATGTTACCAGTGCATGATATAAAGATATCAGATGGCATCTTTGTAGAACAACAGCAAATCCTCGGAATTTTAGAAGTCTGAAATAGCCCACATGAGCAATATCAAGGAAAAACCCTGAAGTACACTGTTATAGCAATTACTGGCAAGTCTCAGGGAGGGAACTTTCATATTTACAAGGCTGCATGGTACAACAGAGTCCGTCAATATGGCACAAAGTACTTTAAAAGCAATAAAAACTGCTCTCACTGCTTTAGCTTTCACTCAGTTGGTCCTGAATCACACTGGTACAAGAGAAATTATATTTCAAAATCCAACACTGAACAGCTTTAAAAGCGATGATGTAGAATCTACATTTTATGCTTTCCTTTTCTCCCCCCATGATTTTCTTCTTTTATGCTTTTTTTTAAGGGAATTGAACAACAACAAAAAAATCAACTAGGAATTACAGGTCATGAGATACTTGACTAGCCTCTACTGCTGTGGGTGAGATCACTTGCAGCGGTCACAGTTATTTTCAGGCTTTTGTAACAGAACACATGCTTCAAAACTGCAATGCCTTTAGTTCTCAATGAAGTTAATCATGTGGCACATATTTTATCATCTCCTTTCCTTGACTTCAATTTTAAGCAGAGGCCATTTAGAAAAATAAACAATATGGACAACACAATCCCAAACATACTACTTCAATTGATGATTATTTTTTTATCCAGGATATTTGGACAATGGTGAAGCCGAAACTAATTTGTATATTATGCGTGTCTTAACTATGTTTTCTATATTAAATTTTATCTTAAGTTTGTTGGGGAAGCAATCATGAATTGCAATGATTTGCATAGAGCTAAGAATACCTATGCTGATAAACAATCATAAAACCACAAAATCTACAGTCATTTATCCCTTCTGTTCTAGTCTTTTTCTTGTGCGATATTATCCTTTTTTTTTTTTTTTTTTTTTCTGCTTCTCACTCCTTATCTTTTTAGAAGTTGTATTAGATCTTGGTTTCAGTTTCTGCTGGAGTTCCTCCTAAAATTAAATTCCTACTATTCATGTGAAAAAGCTGAATATGGCATATTTTATAAGGTTTGAGAACATCCATTCTTAGATAACATTATTAGAAATATCTTACGGTACACAAATATTCAAAAACTTGGACTGAAATAATTTGTTTTGCTCTGAATTCAAGTACTATAGTTTTCTAAATTCTGAATATGAGGTATCACATTTATCAACTTTTGGACAATTGTAAGTCATTTAATGTAATATACTGCCTCAACATTTTTTTTTTCTTCTTACTTTTTGTCTTCTAGATACAAGAATTGTCTGCCAAAATCAGAGGGTTTTTCAAAATCAGAAAGTAAAGTGACAGTGGAATAATATAGCTGACTGTGCTTCCCACAACCTAAGGAAATAAAAAAAATAAAAATATTTAATTTATACACTTACACTGATGCAACCTAAATTTGAGGGATTTGATAATTGTCCTGTAAAATACTACAGAATTCTGCATCAGAGAAGAAAAAACTGCAAGATGCCATATAGTCTACTGCACAAAGTCATTAAAAGAACATATTTCTCAATATGCACCTCATTTGATGGATAAGCTCTGTCCAGGATGAAACCTTTTTTCTCATAAATATATGGTCTTTTTAAAAAAATACGACATCATTTCTTAAATAAATGTGCAATCAGCTTCTATTAGATCAATTTTAATTCAAGCACTTTGCCAAATTCTTTATTTTCTATAAGTTTCCTTTGAAAAGAATGCATAATAAACCTAGTAATGCTTAGCAGCTAACTGTCCTTCACCTATTACACTGAGAAATGATGCAGAAAGCTGCCGGTGGTTTAAACCATGCAACAGGTTTGCAAAATTGCTCTCATGCTTGTTCAATCAGGAATAAAATAAAGTGAGGCTTTATCTCCCCCAACCCCCGCTGCTCTGTGATCTGTAATCCCCCAAGTAGAAACGTTCAGAGACACTGTTCCAAAACACAGAACAAGCATTTTACAAACAGGTGCTACTTTCAGATTGAAATTCAGAGAGCCATTACATTAGAGCACTGACTAACTCCTTCCTTTTTTCTCTAGCACCTCTCCTTTCACATTTCATGAAACCATGTCAGGACTAGTCTGCTGAAGCAGAATTAGAATTCCAGAGAGATTTGAACTGTTGAAATGTTAAACATGTCAGTGTGTTACGGATCCACACTTCTGCTCTATGGCAATAAGTAGGACAAGGTCTCACTGCCTCTTCCTGATCCCCAGGTGAAAAGAACATTCAATGTCAGTCACATTCAGAAGGCACCTACTTACTGTGTCTTACCTCGGTAATCTTGGCTGAAATTAAGTGCTGCATGACCAACCAGAGACACTGAAACTGCCTCCTAAAGGTAGATATGGTATATGATTTGGGAAAAAAAAAAAAAAAGCTCCTATACATTAAAAGCATTTTGCAAAAGCAAGTAAGAAAGATCACAGAGTTTTCTGAAGGATTCTGTTGATAAACATAATTATGGAAAAAAAATAGAAAAGGTCAATATATACAGTTTATCGTGGAAATTGATGTATTAGTTAAAAGCATTTTTGCAGTGTCTGCTGTGGGGTTCAGTGAGTGAAGAACTTTAACCTCAGTTATGCTACAGAATATCTTTCTGTCCACTATTCCTCCTCTAAATAAATTCCAAATCAATAAATAGAAGCTCCTATCCACACATAACAGTTAGCTCAAAATCCAAATGCCAAAAGTCATGAAAAGCAGGTGCAAAATTATCTCAGGAAATAGTCACACTACATAACATTAGAATGAGCAACACCTTTTGATGCATATCAAAAACAGACAAGGCAGATAATTTGCTGTTGCTTTCAGTGTCCTAATGTTAACTCACAATCCCCTAACCAAAACAGAAAGGTCATCAGCTCTGCAACTATCAGTCAAATAGCTCATTTAAGATTATTGTTAATCTATTCACTTTTATCTGTTGTAGATAAAAGGGAATCAGTAAAGAAAATTAAGCACAGCAGGATTTGGTTCAGGTTCAGCTCACCTTTTTCTTCATGAAAAGCCATTAATTCATCTGGGTTTTAATAGTAAACTTGGGATGAGAAGGATCACGGCCACAAACCATGGACTTGGTAGTTCTCATTCAGTTCTCCCTGGCACATAGACAATGCAGGATGCCTGGTGATGCAGATTTTAGTACCAAGTTCTACATTACCCCAACAATCACTTCATTTCCACACTCCCAAATTCATATAGAAGATGTTCAAAGTAAGGGGGTGGAAGAATCATACAATCATAGAATGGTTAGAGTTGGAAAGGACCTTATAGATCATCTGGTTCCAACTGCCCTGCCACAGGCAGGGACTTCAAAATCTCATCCAGCCTGGCCTTGAACACTTCCAGAGATGGGGCACCCACTTCCCTTGGCAACCTGTTCCAGTGCCTCACCACTCTCACAGTCTAATACATAATCTAAAACTACCCTCTTCAAGTTTAAAACTGTTACCCCTTGTCCTGTTGCTACACTCCCCAATAAAGAGTCTTGCCCTCTCTCTCCTGTAGGCCCTCTGCAGGTACTGGAAAGCTGCTATAAGGTCTTCGTGGAGACTTTTCTTCTCTAGGCTGAACAACCCCAGCCCTCTCAGCCTGTCCTCATAGCATAGGTGCTCCAACCCATCTGATCATGTTTGTGGCCCTCCTCTGTATTCATTCCAACAGGTCCATGTCCTTCTTATGTTGGGCGCTCCAGAACTGGATGGAGGACGTGGTCTTTGAAGAGGGATGACAGAGGAAAGACTCAACAGATGGATTCATTTTGCTCTGGATACTAGAACCCAACCAGACCATATAACAATGTAAGTTTGGAGAGTTTTCTTACTGAATGAACTTTTCTTTATGCTGCTTGTAAGAAACTGTAAATTGTTACTCAATAAAAAAATAAATAGAAACTCTCTTTCCCAGTCATATATATGCATAACCCTAGCAACAGCTATAGCATGCTGAAACATCATCTTAAATCCATTCATTTAATTTAAAAGTGCTTCTTTTCAAATAGAGAAAAATAAAATTGCTCTCCCATGTGGTAGGCCTAAATAAAGTTCTAAGCAACTTCATCTTCACAGATAATAAAAATATTCTAATAGTCCTGAAAGCACGGCCATCCCTGACTGTCCCTCCCTAGCTATCTCAGTGCTCCCTTCACCTCCATCCTGCCCAGATCCCCAGACACCATTTCAGCCCCCCAGGGCCATCAGTCCCTGCCCCAGTGATACCACAGCATGTCTGGTCTCCAGCTCCCTGCATCTTGGCCATTCCTGGCCACGGGTCCCATTGAGTTGGGCCCACTGGTGGGACAACCTCCCAGCCCAGCCCTCGCCTGGCCCCATTCTCTGGGAGGTTGCCCTCCAGCTGCCCCACTCCTAACTGGGATGGTAGGACAGGACAGAACAGGCTGCCAGCCCCTGACCTGTTGTCCTGGGGGCCCCAGCTGCTCCTAGTCCTCAGGGAGCTGCTGGCCCTCATGATTACAAAAGGTTGCAATACACTAAAACGTAGCTTCAGCAAGATGCCAGAATGATTGCATTTTTCCATGGCAGTTTTAACTTACCTGAAGACTTTAGGTGGGTTAAAAATTGGATTAACTCTCTGAAAGGACATACTTTGTGGTTATTAAGGTAATAGGATATACCTTTTTGTAGCACTACAATGCAGATTCACACATGGGATTTTTTCTGGGATGAGTTATGCTCTCATCTACAGCAATAACCAAACTAAATGGAGTCTATCAGAATACCGACACTACTTCAAATCTACACCAAAACAGCTGAGAGCTGAACCTAGAGCAGTTTGTATTCTTGTCTCCATTCCAGAATTCATTTCACAGGTAAATTCCATTTCAAATTATCCATCAGTTTTCAGCTAAATGGCAACAGATACTGAAAAACTGACGTGAGATGCCATCTGCAATTGGTCTAGGGGCTTCAGTTCTGCCTTTCTCTCAATGACTGGTCCATCATAAAAGGAAAATTGTCTTTCTATAAATGAAAGTGTAAAAGACGGAGACAAAGGTTTTATCTGTGCCAAAAATAATGAAAAAAAGAAGCAGACCCTACATTTAAGGAATAAACCTACATGAAGAAAGGAGTCATGCAGACCTATACATCTGACAACCAAACTGGAATGAGGGAGGAGGAAAAAGAAGCAGCTGTGCACAAGACTCTTATTTGAGATATCTGCCACTTTTATTACAGGATGGGGAAAGGCTACTGATTCTGATAACAGTGACTTCAGTCACAACAGTCAGAGCATTCAGCCACGCTCCAGTGCACTAAAGTAAATGCAAAGTGATGGGGGATCCTTTCAGTGTAATGGGGTGTGGACTTTGGCCGTGGAGGACAAGATGAACTGCCTGTTCAACCAGCTCTGATACCTAACAGTGTGTCCTCTGAAAGAGTGGTGGTGGACAGCAGGTGGAAGCACCTTCACAGAAGCATGGGGATTCAAAAAGAGCATGTCAATGTAGCCTTTTCCATCTAACAGAAAATGGGAGTAAAAGGGAGAAGAACTTGCATCTTGATTTTACCATACAAAGATGCGTGGCTTTCAAAGATTTTCACAAATATTAAGGAATCAATTTATAAGACATAAATTCCAAGCTTGCCTTGCATCTGATAACAGGCTGAGTGTAACTATGGTCTAAAAGACACAACTAAAAGTTGTATTTAGTAACTACAGACTTTATTTACTTTAAACTATGCTATATATCATACAGTTTGCTCCAAAAACATATTTTTAATCATTCTCCTCTTTGCTGAGGATATCGTATATGCCACAAAATTTAAAGTATCTCTGTAGCTGGAATTATGGCTACAATTATGGAGCATTGCGCAGTGCTTTCAACAATGGCATAACATAATGTAACTGCTACATAATAATTCCACTTCCCCTCCAAATATTCAATCAGGTTAATTTACACAAGTATCATTGCCCTTTTCCCCACATGCCACAGAAACAGATGCCCTGGAGTGAAAGACAATGGTCCTGCAGACTCAAGTGTTGTGCAAGTGACTGGGGTGAGACTTTCTCATTGAAATGAGAATGGTTGTACAGCCAATTGTTGCAAAAATAACTGGATGAAAAGTTGTTTCTGTAAAAAAGTTGACCTCTATGACCACTGATTAAAAAAGAAATATTTACATCAGCAACATGGAGAAATGTTTTCACAAATGAAAGTCTGCATGTGAGATAACTAATAACATTGATCAGTGTTACTGGTTAAGGGAAAAGAATGACAGAGCACAGTAAAACCAAACCTCAGTGCTAATATTGTTCTATAAATACCTGTCATATACTAAAATTTAGTATAAAATACAGCATTCAATGTGAAGAATAGACACTCTGTCTTTATAGTAATGTAGCTGAAAGGATAGCCTGTTTTAAAGCTTTATGTTGCAATGTCTAACAATTATCAAAGGACTGGGCAGATGTTTATTTTTATATATTCAAACCTTCATAAGTAATAAGATTGAATATGGAATGAATTTGGTATGCTTTGGAAATCGTGGGCTATTTAATGATTTAAAAGAATATTATTTTGGCAATGACCACATTTCATAATTTTCTGTCTCTTTTATGAAATCAGATGAAAATTAAACAATGAAGACAAAAGTGCTAGGCAAGTGTCAGATATCTAAGAGAAAACACAGGTAACTTAATTAACTTGTCCTATATTTCATTTGTTCTCAAATTTCTCTATTTATGAATTCTGCAGAAATCTACTAAGAATATCTTACTATCACTAGCTATGCTTTATTTATTTAGAGCTTTGCAGATGAAATTTTGTCTCTGATGACTTCGGTGGAAATTTTGCCATTATCTTCAAAGACACTAAGGACTTCATATTTCTCAGTAGGTTATTCACCATTAACAATGAGGTGTTGAATCTCAGTGTCTTATTCACACACCCATCAGAATTTTTAAAGCTAAGGAATCACCTCCAAACCTCTGGTTCTATAACAGTGTAGCATTATACACAATGGTATAGTCATGCAAGTAAAGCCCCACAGTTTCACTTAGAATCATATGTTACAGGTACTGCTGTTGTGAGAAGGCTCTTCTGCACTCTTGCTTCATTGAGAGACCAACACGCCACTAGTCCACAAACATAAGCAGAGATGTGGTATAGAAGGTCAACCTGCCCTAATCATAGTGAACAATGCAATTGCTGTGAAGGTTTATAGAAAACATGCTAAAATTCTTAAAAAGAAAAGAGTAATTTTGTCAAAGTCCATAATTCTTATCAGCATTACCCAAATCACACTCAGCCTATGATCATCACAACCCAAAGGCCCCACAGCAGTACCTTTTCTTTCCAACTCTGGACCATATTCTGCTTTTTTTGGTTGCATAAGAGCCTCTGCTGTTCACCATGTTTTCGAAGACTTTATAAATTTAGTATATGAAAGTATTAAATGTAACAGACACTTTTATGACACCAGCTGTCCAATGATTAGATGGAAAAATGGCATATATTCCGGCCCTAGGCCTCTAAACAACCTCATGGTCTCCACCGTATATACAGAAAGGTTCCTGTTACCTGGAACTACATTCTTCCCAAATTTACAAAAATATTCCTTTATCTTTTTCTGAAAAATATCCTTTTGGATTGCTCCCTAACGCTTTGCCTCTTATTTATTCTTTCAGTAAGGAAAAGATCACCAGAAAAACAGAAAATAGCATTGTACTCTCAATGTTTAATTTATTTCTGACTTGGAATTTAATTTCCTGTCAGACTTTTTGTTTTTTGCGAAGTGCTTCAAAACTGATTCACACTATATTAAGGCAATTGGCAAAGTAGGCTGCAGCTTTTGATAGGACTTGTGAAATACTAGCATTAAGCTACCATCATTTTGTGCTTTCAAACAATTCTCTGTAATTTTTAAAGCTCTGAACTAAAACTCAAATGAAAGTGTCCTCTCTTTTGATTTCCCATGTTTTAGATTTCCTATATGTTTCAGTTTTTAGACATAGCTGTCTGCCACTATATATAATATGTATTAGTGCCATTACTACTAAGCAGAGGATGGTAATTCTGTAGTCTTTCTAAAGACAAGCTTTAGAACAGAACATACCAAATAGCAGGTTATCTAGCATAATAAAAAATTACACAGTGAAAAAGTAAGCAATAAGATAAGCAATCAAATTTTAAAAGACTGAATGTCTTTAAATAACGCATAGAAAAGGTTCTATTGTGATAATGCAACATGCTAAACTTCAGTAATTTCTCTACATCTTCCCTAATGTACTATCAAAGTAGTCTTTGCCTTGGGGAGCTAGAACTCTCTGCAGCACTGATCACATATTTTGTACGCTGCTGTGTTTGCATAGTGTCCCACCAAAATCAGTGGGGTATCAAACAGGAACAGCAATCTGGCAACCCAAAGGAACCGCTAAATGTGTGCTTAAAAGACAGATATGGAAGATGAGATATTCTTCAAAAAATTAAGGAGAATGTAAATTCGATATTTTTTTTTCCAGAAGCAAGCTTTTAATGGTTTAAGAGTGCTGCTAAAAAAAAATCTACAATTATAAAAAACATTATGTGCGCTACAGTTATTCTATGTGCCTATTTTGGAGTATATCTGACACATAAAAATAATCTAGTTTTTCAATAAGCAGGAAATGCGAAACAGTGGATTTTTACAGCTTGGTTTAGTGCTCTGCGTTTCTAAATTCCAAAAATCAGAGCAAGAAACATAGACTCAAAATCACAATTTTAATGTTGGATTTTAAGTCAACCTCACGGAAAATTTCATTGAGGTTGTACATTGCTCTGATATAATTTTCTTTTAGAAATACGAGCAGGATATGTCAAAATGAAGTTTGCCCCTACAGCAGAGCATAATTGCCTCTAGGAGAAAGCCTACCAAAGAAATGGAAATGTATGGTAAAGCCAAAGGGAGAGGGTCTTTAAGTCTAAGTTACTGAGGGTGCATTTCTAGTTACATGTCCATATCCATGATTAAGCCATTCATTCACTGAGAGTAAGTATTTCTTATTGTTGTATGTATCACTATCTCAATGAATGGACAGTATCAACCACAATGGTGAACTGATCCAGAGCGATAGTAGGGAAGGTCAAAAGCTGATGGTATTTTTCCATTACCTTGCATCTTACCTTCAAAAGGTTCTCACAGTATTTTCCACTTACTGATTTGTAAGAACACATGAAGAGAAGGCTTGGCCAGATTAGTACACTAGTTCTGAGAATGCAGCCACTGTACTTTACAGAAAAACAGCTGTTCCCACTGTGCTGTACAGAACTGTTTTGTTGTTTGTTTTTGCTGTGTTTTTTTTTTGGCTGTGATGTTGTTACCTTCAGAACTCTGCAATATCTGAAATATTAACAGTAATGTTAGTTACTATGTACAGCTCTTCTTTACTCCAGAGACTGAAGCATAATTCTAATGCTCCTCAGCACAAGCTACTAGTACAGTCTTCATTTTAACTTCCGGAACAGAAGACTCTGCAAGCAGCTGAAATAAGGTTTCCCTAACTTACACTGCCAATGGAGGATAGCTTGAGAAAACTGTAACAAAGGAGCATTTGTTCCATCCAATCTCCTCAAGCACTACGAAAGATTTCTGTGGTCTACTGTTTATAGTTCTGGGTACCATATGTCAAAAAAACCAAACATGGAACAGATGGAGACAGTTTGGGGACAGCAATAAGAACAATCACAGATCAAAAATGTATGGCCTATAGACTATGAGAATTTAAGTCATTCTAACCCAGAATAGAGGAGGCTGAGAGAAGGCAACACATGCAGCCATATAGTTACATTTATACGTATATAAATACATATACGCACTCATAAAAAGAACAGAGAGAACGGAAATCAACTGCTGCCCATGTTTTATGTGCATAGGCCAAGAAGTCAGGGCACTAATACACATTAAGGAAGACTTAGATTACACACTAAGAATTTTCCAGTAGTAAAAACCCTTAAGCATTCACAGAAATCAACTGCCTAAGGAAGCTCCAAAGTTCTGTCACTGGAGGTGGGTTGTTGTTTTTTTGTTGTTGTTGGTTGGTTGGTTGGTTTTGGTTTGGTTTGGTTTGTGTTTTTTGTTTTTGTTTTTGTTTGTTTGTTTGTTTGTTTGTTTGTTTGTTTGTTTGTTTGTTTGTTTGTTTGTTTGTTTGTTTGTTTGTTTGTTTGTTTGTTTGTTTGTTTGTTTGTTTTTTTATTAAGAACCAATTCAATAAAAATATTCCAGGACTGGTTCAAGTACAGCTGATCTCATGCTCTAGGGAAGGATAGGACAGGGTGATCTCTCATAGCTCATTCCAGCCTTCTTTTCTAGAATATTACCTTTTTAAAAAGCTAAATTTCAGGTAAATTAAATTTTAATTTATATGTATTTTATCTACAGCAACAAGAACCAAATCCAGGATTATATTCCCCCAAAATATGACTGAGAAATTCATTACATGTCAAATATTAATGTACTTCATATACAGATTGTGCAGAAATCAGAACCAAATTAAAAAAAAAAAGTTCCCAAGCAATGCTTTTATACAGAAAATTAAAATGAAAAATGATCTAGGGAGTTACAGACCATTTTGAAAAGCAATTGAAAATATTTATTTAATGTTCATTAAAGTTGCCAAAACTGGGTGCAGCACGGATACCAAGTTCAAAACAGTTTCATATTATAAGTAAAACCAATAGTTTGTGAAAAGACAAAAATAGTTTAGTTTAATTTCTAGACAGGTGATTTGCTGTCATTTATTTAAGCTATTTATTACTACTGATGTTATGGACAGAATTTAAAGTTGACACTGACCATCGCTTTAAAGAAAGCATAAAATTGCTCATAAGGAACATCAGACCTTTAGTATCTGTTTTATGTTTCTTTTTTGTGGGGATATGACGGCTTTACCACTTTTCTGTTCCATTTATGCCCATTTTCTGTCCATATTTTGGAAAGAATAGGAAAGTGCAGAACAGTGATGAACTACTGTTATGTACAATTTATAAATGGTGATGATTAAATTTCTGTTGCTTCATTCATAAAATTAAGGTGAGAGAAAAAAGCAAAGCCTTAAGTTCATTTATAAGGTCCTGTTCGTCTTGTAAGAAATATTTTTAAAATTATTTTTGCAGTGATAAATCCTTTTATTATACCCTTGCCTCTTGTCTTTTGCTTATGAAAATGTACATTTAGTAAAATCCTTACTCTTCATGAAATTTGCAGTTTCCCATCAAAAAGTCAGTGCCACAATTCAAATGTGCAACAGTACTCAAGCACAAGTAGTTTGCTAGCTGCAAGATGTAAATGTCATCCAGAAGAGTAAAATTCACCCTTGAAATAGGATTTTCACAGGGCACAGACCTTGTGCTGGCAGAATGTATCAGGGCTGAACTCCAGCAGAGGTAATTCTTTCTGTGATTCAGAAAAAATTCCATTACTGGAGCTGTGGAAGTTTTGCTGGAGAGCTGACAATCGTTCACTGGTGAAAAAAGCACTGAAGGGAAAATGTGCATTATGTCAGGGAAAAAAAATTGCTTCATGAGATATTCCAAATGTACAAATTATTTGTTTCATCATCAGCATTTTATTCATAATGATGACACAGCAGATATTTGTTTTGATATCAATTCTCATTCACCATCATGATGTTTTTTAATTACTGATTTAGACAGAAAGTTCTCATAGCCTGAAAAGGACAGAAGTGCTCAAAGGGAAAATAAATCAAAAGTATAAAATTATTAATCTGGTGTCTCTAATTATGATCTCCCCTGAAAACATTTAACCTTCAAAACCAGCATGCCTGGATTATTTCCAGTTATGATCTTTTCTTGGAAAATTGCATCTATAGAAAAATGCCATGAAAAGCAACACATTTACTCAATTAAAAAGTAACCCTTTTTTTAACTGAATGGCAAAAGTCCAGTAAGGGAAAGTTTATAATCATTGGCCAAATGATTACAAGTATATTAAATCTTATGCTCTGAGGACAATGTCTTAATTGAGAAAACTAGAGTGCAGAAAGCCATTGATGCTCTGAGCATCAATAACACTTATTTTTATATGCATCAAGACAAGCACTGTAATATTTTTGGCCTATATGATTGATGGAGTGATTCAAAGCTACAGAAGCCTACAACTCTCTGGAATCTGATCTTTTCATGAGCAGCTCTCAAGGTAAGAACGAAAAACTTATGGCTGGCAATTACCAAGCCTCTAAAGACAGGACCCATGGTGCAGAACTTTAAAGGACAATGCAGCATTATGTGTGGTTCCACCTTTACATTTATTTACAAATTAGTCCCAGTCCTCATATGCCATGTCCAAATTAAGCTGCTTTGTCACTGACAAAAATGCAAATCTTTTATAACCAGGACCAAAAGCTGATGTCAGTTTTTGTGAGAAAATTTCTATTTATCTCCCTGTCCCATAAAAAAGGAATACAGTAAATGTCCTTCTAACAATATCTATAATCCTGATAATGATCTAGCTTGCTATCAGCTCCCATGTGCTAGGGAAAAATAAAATGAAGTTAAAATTCCCTGTTTGTTTCCTATGGCAAAATAGACTGCAAAACAGAAATAAATTATTTTATTGAAGAGACAGTTACTGGAGATGATATACAGTTACCTAAGTAGTTTTAGTTGACTTCAGTGTCAACAACTGCCCTCTTTCTTCAGACAGAAATATATGCAAATAAACTAACAACTGGATTACATAAATTTCACATTTCCTGCAAAGATATTTTGTTCATGTATGGTAAGTTAAATGTTGCTAGGGTACATTAAACATACCCTAGAAGACCTAGAAGCCTTGAGTTCAGCAGCATGCATGCATGCACTACTGATACCTGTTTGTTCTGCAAGTCTCTACCTTCTTGAAATGCCCAAAGGGCTGCCTTGAAAGCTGTAACTGGGCAGTGCAAGCCTGGGAAGCACACAGTGCAAGAACAGCTGCAATTTTCTGATATTCAGCAGTCTTTCTAATAGCACTACACAGGAGATTTCAGGAGTTGCCATAGATCTGCGAAACTCACCCAGAGAAACTCTTTAGATACTGCAAGAAGACTGAGAAATCTCCCAAGAATGGCAGCTACACGAACATGCAAACTACTTAGCAGACTGTATCAGATGTCAATCTACAGAAGACATCTGATAAGAAGGTAAGAATACCCTCTCCTACTCTCACAAGAATATTGGACTGTTTATTTACAGCGAGACTGTTCACTCTTAGTATCTTCGACTACCATTTTACTTAGAACAACAGAAACCACATTACATCTACTACATAAGTGACAGCTGGAGCATTATAGATATTTCTCAAGAGTAAGCTATAAAAATATCTATCAACTGTGTCTCAGATACAGGCTGGATTGGAGCAACCAGTTCCTTTCATGCTTGTCACAGACTGACACTTGTCTGTAACATGAGCCAGCAAAGCCATATAGAAAAGTGAAAAAATCTAGTTACCCATTCATCATCAAACTTGTAAATAACAGAAATTTCTGAGGTTAGGCAGTAATATATTTTGTCTTTAAAGTGAATAAAACAAAACAAACCATACTTATTTCCTTTTTCTGTAGGAACATAAAATAAAACACTGATAAATCTCTAACATTATCGTATTTTAATTTTTCTGTTTAAGAAGACCTAGCTGTCCTATTGGGGCATGAAGCAATAAAGAGTGTTTATCCATCCCTCAAGCATGGAAATTCTTTAAAAACAGTTGCCCACCTCTGACTGTGAAGGATGAAAACTGCTAGGACACAATGGTCGTAATAATGAGTTCTCTGAAGTTAAGCATGTCATGGTCACAGATGCAGGCTAAAGAAAAAAAATAATTAATCTAGACAGTACATTTCTGATGAATTTCTCCACTGTCATCAGCTGTTTATTGTCATGCTACATTATGAATAAATGAAAGATTTAAAAGGTTTCAGCATTTATTAAATTCCTAATTGGAATCACAGATATTGAGATCTGAGACTACTTCAAGTCATTTTCACTGATAAGCAAGCTCATTATAACATCCTCAAAGAAGCTATTCAATAAATATGCATAAGCAGTTGCCGAAGCAGAAAGCTGTTTCATTCCACGTCATAAGAGTAAAAAGTTTTTGGTATTTTCTTTACCCATAAGTGTATCTAAATCAATAGAGTTAGAAGTAAGCTGTCTGATCTGATGCTGTACTGGTGTGTGGAGACATGTAAAACAAGAAAGAAATATGAATTAGGAAAGTGCTTTGAAGTGTGCATGTTTCACAAACACAAGGAAATGGAAAAGTTAGGACCACTTTCAACATACTGTGTATAAAACTCCATAGCATGTCCCTATCTAGCATACATAGTAATTCATATGCAAAAGAACTGCACAGAAATTCTCTTGACAGAGAAGGAACTAGAGCTTCATGTTCTCACCTGAGAGATTACAAATAGAGCAGAAAAAGTGATCCAGATATACAGACTTGACTGGATCTGTACTATAACTGGGACATTGATCAACAGTCTCCACTACATCCTTGAAACAAGCAAGGAGTTATCTCCCCTATATCTATATCAATATCTAGTATTATTAATCCATCTTGGACCAGATTTGGGCATTTGAATATATGAATATTCTTACAGTACAAAAACAATCAGTGAAATTTAAAGCTCCATGTACTTCAGCACACCACTGACATAGAGGGCAACACCTTCTCCTTGTCTCCCATTTCTATCCTTCCTAAAAAGCCTGCATCCTTCCATTCCAACACTCCAGTCATAGGAGCCATCCCACCATGTCTCTGTGATGCCAACAGGATCGTAGCCCTGGTATTCTGTCTCTCATACACAAATTTCATTCTTCAAACTCATCCACCTCTCTCTACTACCTCCCTTTTTTAAATACAGCACAAAGAATCAAAAGGAGGATTGAGGAAAAGTAATAAAGAAAAAAAAAAAAGGAATCTGGCACTGTTTCGTGGTCACCCTTTTGAGCAGCTGCCTGGATTTGAGATTCCATGTTCAGAAGCTGGAGGGTGAACAAGATTTTTGCAGGCAAGGCAAAATGGTAAGCACACCATGAGGGAATGAGGCAAATTCATATCGATGACTTAAAGAAAAAAATGCTGCAGTGAAAAGAAACGGCAAATTCTGAGTTTCTAGACCTAGACTGCAACCTACAGGCAAACTGGTATGTTTTGTTAGTTAAAAAAAAACAGATGCCTCTACAAGGAATCACCTTATCATCTGTGTAATTTTCAAGCTGTCAAATCTAAGCTTATTATTTTATTGCCCTTAAAGTTGAAAATATCCTCAGGGAAAACATTAGTCTGAAAGCAAATTGAATTGCAGGCATTTTAATATTAATCCGCTTTACTCAATACAGCTCCCCCATTCAAATGACTCTTGGTTGTTTCAGAGCAATTCTGCCATTGACTCTTAGGTAGAATGACAGAGAGCTTGATACAGATAAATCTGAATCCCACTACCTTTCTGACAATAAAAACCTTGTGGATACAACCCGATCTACATAAACCCTTCCAGTCTCTACTTCCTATATACTTAATAGACCATAATTACTGAATAGTAAGTCCAACTGAAGTAGACTAGAACATTTTCTGTACATCTTCAGGAATACTTGTTTCATTCCTGTTGCCTCCAAGCAATGGGAAGCTTTGGCTCACCCTTTATTACTAGGAATTTTCATATATTTAAAAAGAGAAAAAGAAAACAGCATATATAAGAAAATGAAGATGAATCTCAGGATGAATACTACAGATATTTCAGTTCAGTAGCTGAATTATTACTAGTATTATTTACTATTGTTACTACTACTACTACAACATGTACAGCAGTTTCTTCTGACTTATTAGACAAACCTTTTTTTCCACAGCAGAGAAACCTATACATATTTGCTGAAGAATCTTGCAGGTAGGCATTCAAAGGTATACAAAAAAAGATCCACAATGATTTCTATCCAGAAGCATGCAAGTGTGCCAGAGAAAGGAGTTGTTTCTTTGATCCTTTTTGTGTATAAAAGAGAAAGAGAAGAACCTATGAGCAGTTTCAAATTTCACATAATAGGAGATCCCAAGTAAAGAAAATCACCTTTAAGAGCAGGCTAACGAAGTGCAAGCTATATAGGCCAGAAAATGGGGACTGCTGATCAAAACCTGCCAGGAAAGATGCCTCTTTCAAAATCAGACATTTGGGTAATGAAGTTTGCTGCCCCGCAATGTCATCATTAGAGAGACAAAGACCACCTTCTTTTTCTTTTGTTATCTAAAAATCATCAAAGTTCAACCACAGAAGCAAAATCCAGTGAATTCTCAAAAGACAAAAGCAAACAGAACTGCTTACAAAGAGAATGGCTGGACTATACTGCTGCTCTGAACATAAAGGAATGAGGGGAGAGGATTGGAATAGCAGCATTTCTGAGGGATGCCAAATAGAAGCTGCTTATTGTCTTCTTGTTAGTGTAATCTGGATAAAATGAACAGCCCATCTATTTTCTGTAAAGTGGAGATGGAGTGAGAAATAGTCTTAAAGAAGGACTGAGATGCTGACAGCGAAGCTCCATTAATCTCTAAAGATCCAAGCACGTCTAAGTAAATTGTGGATAAATACTGTTCCATAGTGGAACAAATAACTGTGAATTGTTTACCTGGTCCAGCAGGTGCTAAGTGCTTCTTTTGCCTCTGATTTCTCTCTCTTCACAGTTCTCAGTTATCATCAATTATATCTCACATTGGTGAGCCAGCTCTAACATTTACAACCAGATCAGTTTCACTGCAGACCTACGGACCATAGATTTTTATGGTGCAAACGTTCGTTGCATTGATAGACTCTATAAGGTTCTTTCCTGCATTTTAATCTCAGTAACCATACGTAATGAAGATTAAAATTGTAAGTGTCTCTTTGTAGAAACAGGTAAAGACAAATACCAGGACAAACCATTAGCTCTTTGACGAGCATAAAATAGTCTCCAGGAAGGAAATTATGTTTTAGGGTCATTTGTCTGAAGGAATATGTTTGCAATTTGGCCAGACAGGACAGCAGCACATCTGTAATTTGAGGCAGCCAGATGTGGGCCAGCTCCAGACAGGTGTACCTGTAGCTATGCTTTGCAGAAGAACATAATGAGCAGAGCTGCACACTTCCCAGTCTAAAGACTGCTTATGCTAGTCAACTTGCCAGCATTCACAGTGGGTCTTCTTCCAAAAGATCACATAGACCTGTTCTTGACCACATATTACACATTAGTTATCTGATTGGTTTTATTTCACTAAAAAGAACAAAAATAATCACAGAATCACAGAATGATGTGGAGTTGGAAGGGACCCCTCGATATCATCTAGATCTCCCAGAGCAGGTCCACCTACAGCAGGTTGAGCAGGTTGCACAAGAACATGTCCAGGTGGGCTTTCAATGTCTCCAGACTCCAGCATCTCTCTGGGCAGCCTGTTCCAGGGCTGACACTCTCAAAGTAAAGAAGTTCCTCCTCATGTTTAGATGGAATATCCTATACTCAAGTTTGTGCCCGTTATCTCTTTTCCTGTCACTGGGCACCACTGAAAAAAGACTAGCTCCATTGATCAGATCCCCCCTCGGTCTTCTCCAGCTGAAAAGATCAGCCTTTCCTCATAAGAGAGGTGTTCCAGGCCCCCAATCCTTTTTGTAGCCCTTTGCTGTACCATCTCCAGCAGTTCCCTGTCCTTCTTGAACTGAGGAACCCAGAACTGGACACAGTACTTCTCATGGGGCCTCACCAGGGCAGAGTAGAGGGCAGGGAGGATAACCTCCCTTGATCTGCTGGTCACACTCTTCTCGATGTACCCCAGAATGCCATTGGTCTTGGCCACAAGGGCACATTGCTGGCTCATGGTCATCTTGTTGTTGACCAGCTCTCCCAGGTCTTTTTCTACAGAGCTTTTCTCCAGTAGGTCAGCCCCCAACCTTTACAGTGCATGGGGTTATTCCTCCCCAACATTTGGATCTAAAACATGAAAACATTTAGATCTAAATTTATAATGAGATACCTAAAATATACTTTCAGGAAGCTCCAAACTCTGCCAACAGAAGCAGGTAGAAGATGCCCAATCCTCTGTCTGGGCAGTTCTTTCAGTGCCTAAATGTTTGCTCAAGTTCTGCACTCAGATAGTCCTATTTTAACCAGGATGAGTGCATAATGTCCAAGCTCATATCCATGACCTTTTTGAATCCAGCAAGTAGGATTGCTTTCAAGACCCAGCCAGACAGTGGTTCTCACAGGAAAGCTACCTGGGCAGACTCCATAAGTCAGGGTAATACTACCTACTAAGACGGGTTTTTATGCCTCAGCTGCAAAATCTATTCTGTATTGTGAGAATCTCTTTTTCTTTTATTCATAAAAAGCAGATTTTATTATAGAAAGCCATTGCCATTTCCAAACTGTAACCTATTTCCTTGGCAGAAAAAAATTATTATATTTATTCCAGATTTGGGAGATTTCAAGTTAAGCTGGTGAGGGTTTATGTGGAAAACATTTTAAAGTAGATGCAATGGATTGCAGCTAAGTCTTAATTTTCTTAGTTTTTTCTATGCTTGTAGGAAGACTTTAAAATGACTGTGGATGTTTAAAAATGGTAAAAGAAAGATATATTAGGTGTCAGTAACAAGAGTGATAAGGGATTAAAAAAACAGTAAGCATGTGAAAGTATTTTCTGATGTAATTAAATTAAGACAATGGCTATTTTTAAGAACAATAATAATTTTTAAGGTAAAAACCATAAGTATGTGAAACTAAAACAGTTTTGAAGTATCATGACAATTGCATCCCAAAAAGTGAGATAAAATGAGAACGGAATACTGTGGTGCAAAAGTAATTTAGAAAGATGAGAAAGAACAAAGCATGGAAGATATGTTAGACTACTATCTTGAAGAAGAGAGAGAAAGTAATTTTGATAAGAGAATGTGAAAGAAATACAAATAATGGAGAATTATAATAGCTTGATAATCAAGAAAAAAGATAATAGGAAGCTATTACGGAAGATCCAAAAATTAGTAAATAATTAACATAATATGAATTATGAAAGAATTAATTTTAAATCGGAATACATTTATGTATACTAAATATAAACCAGAACAGACTATCAGGTGAAGTAATATAAAAATGCAGTACAAGAAATTCTAAGTAATGTAACTCACTAATAAAAGGGTAAAACCAAAATAATCTTGACTAATTTTGAAATAAAAAATTCTGTAACTGGAAGCTGAAATGAAGAGCTGTAAAATCAGTCACAATGACCTACTTGGACATTAAAGATGTCCAAGACAACTTCAGAAAGCAAAAAATACTAAACTACAGCCCAATAAATTTAGGGAACATGCACAAAATAGTGATACCATGATTATGAAGGAAAACAGAAATGTATGAATTATTTTAGGAGTGCATTGTAAATTCTTGGCAAAAATGGTTGTTTTTAGTATTTCTAACTTTAGATGCACAGATCAGGTGTGTAATCACAGTAGGCTCTCCCTGTTGTCAGCAAAAAAGACTTCCCTTGGTTGGGACAGGGGAGAGAATCATAAAAGTGAGGGAACTCAAGGGTTGAGATAAAGACAATTTAATACAGTAAAGCAAAAGCTAGGCACACAAGCAAAGCAAAACATGGAATTAGTTCCCTATTTCCCATCAGTAGGCAGGTGTTCAGTCACCCTCAGGAAAGCAGGGCTCCACCACATGTAATGGTTACTTGGGAAGACAAACACCAACAGTCCAAATGCCCCTTCTTTCCTTCTTCTTCCCCCAGCTTTATATTGTTGAGCATGCCATCATATGGTATAGAATATCCCCTTGGTCAGTTAGGGTCAGATGTCCTTGCCATGTCTCCTCCCAACTTTTTGTGTACTCCCAGCCTACTTGCTGGTGGGGCAGGGTGAGGAGCTCAGCAGCAAACAAAAATATTAGCACATTACCAACACTATTCTCATCTAAAATCATAAAACATAGCACTACATCAGCTGGTAGCAAGAAAGTCAGCCTCATCCCAGCCAAAACCATGACAACAACTTAACATCATAGAAACATGGATTCTGATCCCTCAGCCTATTCTTCACCTTCTTAGTAAAGGAACGGGCTGGCAACAATCTCTGCTGCTTGAGATATCACAGGGAGTCTTGTTTGAGGCGATGTTTGATCCCAGACATACATCCTGATAAGCTCTCAATTTCTCAATAGAGGTAGATATACCGCTCCTTCCATCTTTCTCCTTTCATCCTGAAACTATACTTTCATGCAAAGGACATCTGACCGTATTGCACTCTGAAGAGGAGCTATTATCCAGGAAGTAGAGGAGCAAATTACATGTCAGCTCAGAAAAGTTCAGAAGACAATTCAAAAAGGTGCTTCAGATATTTACAGAAATGAGATGGAATGTAGGCTGGTTCCCTGTCTTCAAAATACTGCATCTATATTTTGAATGGGATTATTAACTGCTATATTTCTCATGGTATACTGAAAAAAAAAAATCTTAAAAAAATATAGTAGGAGCTCATTACTAGTAATTGAAAAAGCCTAGACCTTAGACTTCAGCTACTGAACGTGGCAGATCACTGCCTTACTGCAAAGAAATTTGTGAATGATGGAGTCTACAGCTAGACTATAGCATCAGCAATGCTGCATATGGAGAATATCTGTAACAGTAGTGAAGCAAATAGACTTTTCAGAAGAAAAAAAAAAAAAAGAATCTAATTTTTATTTCTCCTCAGAAGAGATAGAAGATACCCAGCTGTGGGTTTAATCATCTGGAAAGAACCCAAGGCACCCCACAAAGAACACAATTAGTCTGCAAATGGGGTAGGCTTAACCACTTTCGCCTGGCTGTTCCTCTCCATTTCGTAAGTACCCAACTGTACAGGGTGTCAACATCATGTAGGCACCTATGAGACAGCAGCTATGTCTACTCTTAGGTATTGGTCCAGTGACTCTTTTGAATAAATGAGATTGATCAAAAATTAATTGTTTTTCACAGTGGCCTACTGTTTCTTGATTTTTACCTGTTAATTCAATAGAAGATGTCAAACCACTCTGGAGAGAATGTTTAGAAAGATCCTCAAATAAACCTTGAAGGTAGAGTCATTATGCCCCGCTGATAATAAGTTAATTCAAACAGCAGATTATTAGGCACATGCATTCCAGAAGTACAGAACAAATAAAATGCTTTATCTACTCAGCATTACATGTTTTTTCCCCTATAGCAGAAAAAGTCCCTGGTTCCATGGTTTGGAATTGAAGTAATATTGTGCAATGTACATAAACTTCTCTGGAAGAGTATGCTCTAGCTCTTTTATTAATAACCACAGAAAGTTCTGCTGTCAGTTAGCTGATAGACATACTCTGCCAACAAAAATTCAATCCTACGCTTCACTCATGCACAATCAATATGAACATCTAGAAGGCTAATACACACATATACTTGAATCAGAAGAAAAGCATTGGCTTTATTCCAGCACCTTCAGGTTTTCTATTAGCAGATTTTCATGAAAATCTTCAATTACCAAGCATAGCCAAAGTTAGATGACCCTTTACTACACTTTTATTCTCCTTCACAAAGCAGAAAATAATCAAGATCCATGGAAACCAGATGATGTAGCAGGAAAATGCAACCCATAAATTAAACAGAATAAATTAACCCAAATGGGTAACAACGAACATTAAAAATATTTACTGACATTCATCACCCTTCTTCTAAGAATTTTTCAATGTTCTAACTAAATAAATCTTCTTTTCCTACAGGTATGATTTAAATTTTAAACTTATAGTTATAGTTGGTAAAATAAATACTCCATTTATAATTTTATTTGACATGCATGTCATTGTGTAAATATTGATTGTCATTTTCCACAGAAATGGTGTTATTGGTCTTTAAATGTAGTATTTGTGCAAATGTATTTCTTACGTCTACCTCTCAGCAGCCTTTCACTTGTGATGGCAATTGAAACCAATGAATCAAGCCAAAAAACTGTTAGCAAGCTGGGCATATCTTTACCTTGAAGACTATTTTAGCACAGTCAGACTCTCAAAGTCAGATGAGCACACAAATCTTTATTAAGAAAGTGTCTAAGCTGAAAAAAAAAATCCCACTCAACTAAAGTCCTAATACAACTTGAAGGTATTTTTGTCTTGGGAAAGCCATATTGGGTCTAATGGAACGTTTTCTTTATGACTACCAGTTTTGCTAAACACTTAAGAAAATAAAAAGTGGAAGTTCATATCTTTCAAAGTCTGGAGAATAGTAGGTCATATGCATTTTTTTCACAATCACCTTAGGTTTAATTTAGACAAACCACAAAACAGTTCCTAGTCCCTTCAGAATTAATTATGAAAATTAGAAAATATTTTAAGGCAGAAGACAGGGAAAATTAACTGAAAACTTCTCAAAACATTCTGCGGTCTTAAAAGTTGATTACAGAAATCCCATTCATCATCTCATCCTTTGGATTTTTCTTTTACATGTGATATATTCCGTTCATTCCAGAGCTAATATCTACATAAAGGCTACCTTTAACCTGAGCAGCCCTGGACAGTCTCTGTTCTCCGAGGTGCGCTCGCTATCAGAGAACAGAAACAAGCTCTTTTGGTCAGTTCAGATGATACGCTTACTGTAGGTGAATTATTCTTTGTAAGAGATGACATCTGTTAATTATTATAATTTAGTTTACAAAGGATGGACTATTCAGAAAATAAGAGGCAAATGATCACAGTGGATTCAAGAAGAAATTAATTCTAGAATCTCTTTGGAGGTATTGACTGATCCTGTTATTAAGGCTGTTAATTAAGAGCAAATCTTCTGATTGATTTAAAACTTCTTAAAGAGAAGGACGTGTAAGTGTTTTCAGGACTTCCTGTGTGCCTTTCTACTAGCTTATTCTAATGTAAATTACAAATGATTACAACAGAAACATTGTGTAAACACAAGGATTTGTTATTTTCCCATGTAGGCAATTAAGTAGCAACATAAACATACACAGTAGCATATAAAATAAAATAGGACACTATTTCTTCTGGTATATTTTGTCTACTCATATAGATATTTTATCACTGTAATTAAATATGGGTTCCTAAAATTATAAGTGTTTTCCTTGTTAGTTTTAAAAAAACACTTACAATTTATCCAATGTCAAAGAATGATCAGACTTGAAATAAAATAAAGATAATCAATAAAATAAATATAATCAAACCTTTGGAATGTCTGGCAACAGGAATCAGATAAACATCCCTATAACTTTTGATATTTTTTTCCCTCATTATCTTACACCTATTCCTTACAAAACAGAGGAGGAAAACTATTCATGGGAACCTCTCAGTAATATGACTTCTTCAATAATGAAAGTGTCCACTTAAGTGTCCAGTCCTTCACCTTACAGCTACAGTTTTTAAAATGTAAGTCACCTGCTATAAACCCGTTTCTAGTTAGGTTTTAAAACACTCAAAACCCCTCCTCATCACCCTTTATCACACAGCTCCAGGCTCATTTTAGTCTTTCCTAGCTTCTTACTATTGTCCTTACACCTACCTTGAACTTGAGGTTGTGTCCCTGCTGCTCTTCCTCACTCCACAGTCGAGAACAGAGCACTGCCACAGGGGAGCAGATGGCTCACATCTACAGACTGTCTGTCTGAAGAGCCCTTCAAGGACAAACTGTTTGCTCTACCCAGAGTACCCCAACAGCTGCAGCTCTGCCCTCCTTTTCCATGAAGGATCATCACTGCCCACCCCAGCAGGCAGCTCTAGGGTCTAAGCAGACTTAGGCAACAGTCATGAGAAAGATGGATGGTGTGGCCTGAAAGCACTACGGCTGGAATTTGAGTAACTCAATACATCAAGATTTCCTTTCACACAGAAAAGTTGCCTTTTTTCTGGAGGGCTTTTCACCCAGTGATGCATTTCACAGTCTTTTCTACTGCTACGGGTTCATGTGATCTTCAGCCCCCTAAAGATAAAGTGTCAGCGGGACCAATGGGACCAAAAGAGCATGAGGAGGCAGGAGGAAGGGGACAGAGTCTTCAGAGAAAGGTAAATGTTACAGAAAGGGCAAGTGGCAGAAACTCATTGGGTTTTTGTATGCCACTTTACTACCGACTATACAAATTACATTTGTTCCTATCTTTAATATGTATCATATGTGTATACACATGTATATCTGGGAACTAGTATTCAGCTTTGTTACTGTCTTAGCTAAGACTTTTACACTCTACTATTGGATAATATTTATTTTATGGTTTTGGCCTTTTGCAAGACAGATGCAAAATTATATGCCATGATCCAAAAAACCCAACCCAAAACAAACTAGAACCAATCCAAAACATAAAATCCCTTTTAATTTCACTCAAAAATAAAAAAACTCCAAGTAGGATTACTACCTACTGTTTCCCAACATAGTGAAGATGTCCGACTGATGACCCAAATGCACACTTCCCAAACACAGCAATGCAAAGTACCTCAAGCTGTCAAGAAAACACTGATTGCCAAAACAACCCTTGTCTTTTTGAGCCATGTGACCATTAAGTCTTTGCTGATTGCCTTTCCTACAGCTTGTGGTAGGTGAGGGCTGTCTTCCCTATGTGATAATATGCACAAGAACTGTAGAAATGGATGTTTCTATACAGGCGGCTGGCCCATGTTTCAAATGAAAGAAAGACCTAGCTGTATTTAAGACAGGGGAAGAAGCTCTTAAATAAAAAAAATAGATAAATAAATTAGCTGAATAAATTAACTGATAAATTAACTGAACAACTTCAAGAAACTGGTAAAGTTGAAGATCACATAAACACACTATGGAGCTCTGTAACTCATCGAAGTTTTGCTATAATTATAAATAAAATTCACTTATACACAGCCTCTGCTAAATTTCCAGCAAATGTAAGTCATCTCATTTCTCCAGATCACATCAGTCCATTCAATAAAATCTCCAATTTGTGGTACAGAGATGGTGTACACAGTCAGACCCACTCTTTAACCTTACTGCAGTGCATTATTTTCTACTGTGTAATTTATTACTTCTACACCAAATAATCATTCCCTTTGTTAGAAAGAACTGAGGACTAGAAAAAAAAAAAAATGCATTGTGGAAACAGAACCAAATGAGGACTCTGGAAAATGTGCAAACACATCTCTCAACAGGATGTTGTCACCATGATCATAGCAGTATGCAGTAAATAGCTTCTCTTTAGCCTAGTTGGACAGGCTTTAGAATGAAATTATTTGTATTAAATGGAACCTTTGGAAAGTAGCAATTTGTTACAAATTTTCTGTTGTTTTGTTGAGGTTTTAAATAGGAAAGTGCAACTTGTATTAGAGCTTCTGTAAATAGGAAAAGTTTCACTGAAACTTTAAAATTATAGCCTTCAAAAGTCAGACACAAGTGCTTGTGGCAGGCACAGTTTGAAATCTTAAACTGCTAATAGCAAGATATATTTTTTATATTCACTCAGAATGTAAGATTTAAAAAGTTTTTAGCAAGGCTGTGCAGGGTAAAAGTTCAGCGTGTGTGTGCAGCTGATGAAGAATCATTTGGAGACACACACATACCCGGGGCTGGCAGGAAGTTTTATATGGTGGAGACGGTACATTAGGTCAGAGGTAGCTAAAAGTGAATTTGAGATTCTTCAGGGACATTCTCCTTTTAGTGAATAAAGGGCAAATGGCCATCCTCTTGTTCCAGTCCTCTCCGCAGGCTTCAGTGAAGTTGACCATAACGTAAGGTTGTACTGCATGATGGGTACGGCCAAGTTCCAGGGCAACTGCTTAAAAGGCCCCTTATTTGCAATCTCCCTCATATATAACTATTTTTCAATCCTTTTCAAAAATTAAAGGCTGATTCCAGAAGAAGTGTTGTAATAGCAAAGTCTCAAGTACTAATAACATACTAATAACATGCAAATAACTCTCTCCTCCCTACTCAATACAAGTGCTTTGATGAAAATCTGGCCATGGGTGAAGAATCAGCACCCAAAACAGAAAACAAAAATTAACCCTGCTCCTTCCCTCAAAAAACCAGCCCCCTCTCCCAGTAAAATTTCCTTGAGTTAAAAGATCAGACTGATAAATAGTGTTCAGTCCTTAGTTCAAATGTACCTTTGAAGTTTTTGCTAGAGTTCAGCTTTCACATATCACTTTTAAAGTGTCTTGCACTCCCTCTCGAATAAGAGATTTTTTTCCCCGTTTGTAAGAATGTTATCTGTTACTCACCTCTTTATCCTCTCATAGTCCAGTTACAGAATTGCAGTTATCCTGGAGATATTGGAAGTATTTGAGTACCTAGGAAATTCCTTAATAAATACAGAAAGCTACAACAGAATTACACATGAAGCTCGACTAAGCTACCTTATCAAACATTAAGTTCTGTGTACTGATTTTTCAATGTATAATATCAAACTCAAGTTCTTTATGTTGGGATCTCAACACTGGGATTCAGAAAAACTGACATTTCCTAAAGCACCAGATAAGGACTGAAACTGATTACTTCACCTTCTAAAATAATTCTCTTTGGAGAACTGTAATCTTTGTCCATGAAGTCAATATAAAGCTTTTGAGAGCATTGGCATGCCCCACCATATGGGGAATTAAGGAAAATGGGTTTTAGTGTTTTTTTCTGACGTAAATATACAGCAGCATGTGTATACCATAAAGAAAACATTTCAAGCAGAAAACTCCTACTCCACTGTAAGTATTTCTCCTCCTAGAGAGAATACAGGAGAACAAACAATATATGATTTGAGCCACAACAAAAAGGCATTTTGATGCTATCATGATACAATAAAAAAAATTTAGAAAGGGGTAACCACTTCTACAAAATCCCATGTCTGATACATATACTTTATGGTTGAAGCTAACCAGAGGTATTTTTATTTATTTATTTATTTATCTGCTTTCATCTGTATTTCTGCTTTTTCAGCTTAAAATGAAAAGGGGATTGTCTGCTTAGGAATTCACTTCATTACTTTAAGTACAGATATTACTACCCTTGTCCTGTCTATGTCCTTAGACACTTTGCAAAAAAAAAAAAAGTATTCCTGCTCAAATTGCAATCACATTGTGCTTACTACATCATAACAGACGGAAAGGCTAGGAAGCAACTAAACCAACTCCCACAACTTCACAGGAAGTTACAGAAGGAACAGAAGGTGAACTAAGAAGGCTATGTGTCTTCATGTGTCTTCAATAATTAGAAGGCAAGCTCAGAAACTATGTAAAATTTCCATAATTTAGAAACCTTAGTTTTAAAATGAAACCTACTGCAATTTGGTGTTTTTTTTTAGTAAAAAGTTCATAAAATGTTTCTGAAACCAAATCAGAGTGTTTACAAAAATGATACAAAGAGAAACAACCTAACATGAAGGCTTTACTGCCATCTCATGCTGTGACAAATCCTGCTGTTTGCAACAGGTCTGCTTTATCTAAGTTTCACATAGATGTACTACTACTACTAGTCTGTGACCATGTATTGGCAAACAAAAGAGCACATCTGCCTACGTTGAAAAACAATCTCTGAGCTGCAACGAAGGTCAACGAACAGCAGATGTAAATACAAGAAAAGGTCAATACCAGGCTAATAACATGAAAGGCAGGTTTGGATTAAAGCATAAACAAACAAAAGGTATAAAAAAGAATGGTGTTCTTCACCTAAATAACTTCTGTGGAGATGAAGTCTAGCTAGTTTGGGGGGATTTGTGAGGCTAGACTGCAGTAAGAACATCATAGCTGTCAGTTACTGTACAGATGAAGTACAAGATGGTTGATGAACAATGAAGGGTGATTTGCTGCATTCTGCATTTGGGTATCTTGCTGACACATAAAATCTCCACTGTCTGTCATATACACCAGCCCATCACACAAGGGCAGCAGTCACAGGAAAAGATATATACACCCAGGCAATACATAAGGCTGTTTGCACATGACTGCATATATTTCAGATCTCAATATCTCTATAATTAATATGTTCCACACATCAAAGGAAAGGACAAGAAAATACAGTTCTAGGGACTAAGAGTTCCCATAGACTTGCTTACCTCTCCTTCAGGCATAGTAATAGAAAGACTTTACAGAAGATCTGGTCAAAGTAGTTTTGAAGAAGTAAACAGGAATTTCAAAGTTAGATGGTGAGGAATTGCGTACCAGGCATCAAGGAGAAAATGATTGCGAGTTTAGGCCATACTGTCCTGATCCGTGGATGATTTAGATTGCCTATGTGCATGCAAAGCAGAAGGTCCTGATCTATGGGAGCTGGATTTAGCTTGAAGGGGTGAACAAACTGTCTGTTTAATCAGCATCTCTGATAGAGACAATAATTCAGAACTAAGTCTTATAGTCACAGAATGATAAACACCATTTAGACCATTCTTACACTCTTACACTTTCACTTCTTCTGTATGAATTTTAAAAGGACAACAGCAAACATCAAAAGAAAGCTTGTTTTTTCTCTGTTTTTTTTTTTTTGGTTTTTTTT
>VXBW01005499.1:879241-907841 GCA_013400375.1 Thinocorus orbignyianus | reverse complement strand
ATCTAACTTCTTCAACATGTTCTTTTGAATGTTCTGGTTCTTTCTAAAGCCAGTTAGGGTCACCAAATTAGAGTCATCATAAGTCTCTGCCCTGGTTTTCTATGACCAACTGCCAGAATCCTATTTAACAAGTACAGAAAAATATCACCTGCTGTTTCTGAAAACATTTCAATTCCACACAAATAACGAAAAAGTTACCTTTCAGGAAGCAATGTAATTTCTTTAGAATACTAAGTGATGAGTTTTTCTGGTCTCTCTATATTTCCCAGAGCAGTTAGTAAATTCACCCCTGTTTTCTTAGATCCTGGCCCTCAAAGAACCAAACAATTTCAGATTTCTGTTCATCTCTTGAAGGTTGATGTTTTTACATACTATCACGTGTTCACTCCTCGTCCTCCCAGTGACTACTTCTCTTTAGCACAGGAAGACAAGTAACAGTTGAAGTGATTTCATTTAATCAATCAATGGCTGTTCTCCCCCTGTATAACACACGGCACCTTTCTGTTCCACAACAGGAATGGACAACTAGCCAGCTCACTGCATGTTGAAAGACAAAGATGTTTAGTTCATTTGAACAGTCAGCGTGAACGAGATTGTGCCTGTAAGTCCTGCCTTTACCCAGCTGCTGATGCTTCTGATTTTTTTTTGACACTAATACCACTGTTGCTGGCACCACATTAGTGTATGCATCTGTTTCAGAAGTAGAACTAACAAGCCTCCCAAGTTGCTTATAAGCACTTGTTGTCTCCTGCAAAGTCATTCATTCCTAATTCTCCTGAACTAGTCCTCCTGCTTGTCCATGCTGTGCACATTCTGCTGCCAGTTACAAGCTCTCAGGAAGTCACGTAAGCCACTGGGATTCCTGTTTTTTTTTCCAAATACTTTGGCTTTCAAACACATTACCTTGGCTTGCACTTACCACAGGATGTGCAGCTCCACAAAGTGATTCTTTTGTTTAATTTTTATTTTTTCTAGACTCTGATTCTGAGCTCAACATTTCTTTCCAAATGAGACCTCCACTTTAATATTGTTTTGTGCCCTGCGTTTTGCCAGAAAGACTGGTGCCAGAGATAGCGACTGGAACCCACCTGGACTCAAAGTGCCTTGGCTTAAAACATTTCCAAATCAGAAGGGCAAGTTTAACTGTGGTCAGGAGAAACTTCTAACATAAGAGCTGAAGAAACGGCTTCCTCAGGGATTTAAAGTACCAGAAGAATCTTGCACACATAAGTAGAAATGACGAATACAGGTTTTAAGGTATTTGTCTAGAGATACGAAAGAATGAGAGTGGCACAGCTCAGCAATCACAAATAGCCTAGGGAATCCGGGGAGGATTCAGAGCTAAACAGTCAAAGGGAAGGCAGCCCATTCAGGAAAGCCTTTGAATTCCTCTTTATTATCAGAGCAATGTTGTCTGTCGTCCAGCATGAATATTTCAAAACTACATAGCCCTATTTTATTACAGTCAGTACTTTAATATAAGAATAACTTTCTGTTAGTCTAGTACTTAGTGATTATATTATTAGTTTATAGACAACCAAGTATTTCAGTTGTTAAAACACACCTTCTAGTGTTTACTCATTTGGTGATATTTGGCCCAGTACCAGTGTAAGCACAGCAGAGAGTAGATTACCAAAGGTATATCTAAAGTCATATTTACTTGTAGAATAGCTCTCTAGACAAGGGAATCACAATCTGTACATGTAGATTTAACCTCTTAAGTATTAAAGGTAAACAGTTGAGGAACGACAGAGACTGCCAAAACAGCATCCAGCATTAACTCAAGAGCCTGTAGCTGCTCAGCTTGTACAACACAAATATAAAGTTGCACTTTCTTCCTTCTACGCTGTACTTGGGACTACTTTAATGCACAGCAAGACTGCAATATCTGGAATAGTTGTTTTACATGCATGTAAGACAGTGAGAGAGTGAGAGAGTGAGAGAGTGAGAGAGAGAGAGAGAGAGAGCGCGCGCGAGAGAGAGAGAGCTAGCTTAGAGTTTTTCTTTCCTTGTAGTGCATAAAGTGAGTTTTCAAGGAGCTGTCTTCTGCCGAAACACTACACAGTAAAGTTTCTCACAATGTACATTTACCTAAATGTACTTCCAAAAAAGTTGAGCATTATTTGGGATTCACTTGCAGTGGAATTCCAAAACTTGCAAGGTGTGTCCATTAACAATTTTGAGACATCTTCTCAGACCATTTGTCAGGTAATGATGAAATGTATCACTGAGAAGTAATTGCAAAGAGCAGTAACTGGGAAGTAACTGCAAAGAGCCACCACAACCAATCGTGAGTAAAGAGCAAAACAGTGATTCATTAAGTGTTTTCCTATAAATTGAATAACATAGAACCTTTGTGATTTTTTTTTTAATAAATCACAAAATAATTGTGGGATTTAAAAAAAATCTAATTAAAACTGTTCTTAAATAAACAAGTACTCTCCTATAGCATTGAAAAATAAAATATTCACATATAGTATTGAACTAATTTAAAATTTTCTTGGGGGATATGAGAGGCTTAGGTCCTATACTCTCATTCCACTGCACAGTATCATCTAATAATCTCAGTCTGACTGTGAAACCAACCACAGAGATGTTCATCTATTAAAACAAAATTGTGTAAAAATCAAACTACAAAACAGTGAGAAGAAAATTGGATTTTTGGAATCCCTTTGGTTTAAATAATCAAAAGCAATATTAAAACCAGTGTAATCATTTTCCTCACAATACATCATATGATAATATTGAAACATGCAGATCTAATTTGAGAATGTTGTGGCTTTACACATACACGTTGAAGCTGCCTGAATCTACTCGGATGCTTTGTTTTGAATGTATTATTGCTACTTCCATTGGGCCTATTTCTACTGTCTTTCCTAAGGCAAATCACCCAGTGCATGAGATAACTTCTTCATTGACTCGTACCTTTCTGGATGAATAGTTCCACTGATGAAGGGCATAAACTCTATTTCTAGATAAGGATTTTACAGTACTTTTCTTAAATAAGAGAAACAAAAGGATGCAGTGCAATAGAAACTCATTCATTTCTTAGTAAAAAACAGAATACAAAACAAAGAACCTCAAGTCTTTACAGGCATGACCTAGATGTTTGTAATTTTGGTTATGCTTACAAAGATTTTCTCAGGAACTAAATTCCTTCCTAACTATTTAGGCATTCAAGTTTTCATAAAAGAGACTTAAGCACTAAAGCAGCTTTCTCATGCATGTCTATCTCAGGCTAGCTAGCCTTCAAATGCCTTAATGAGCATCTTGAAGCTCACTCTGTTAGCTGGCCTCCTAACCATTAAGAACAACTGCGCTACTTACCATGACATAAAGCTCATATATGATTTCTGAAACCAGTCTGTGAAATGTAATTGGGAAAGCTACAGTTGAGAGACACAAAATCTGTTTTTTGCTTCATAACATAGTTAAAGTTACATGAAAATCTGAGATACAGAGCACACAATTGCAGGGAGGCTAGATGATTGTATCTTCTTACACTTTTTTTAAGTAACAGCATAATTCTCACCAACATTTTTTAATGAGGAAAATAAAGAACTGAAGCAAAAGTCAATGAGAACTTCTACCATTCTCAATTTTCTTTTGATTCACAAGATATGTCTAAAATCTAAGCACAAGAAAAAAAAAAATCAAAGCGTGGATGCCTATACATAACTGGTACCTCTTGTGCATTTATCTTTTATGCTTTAAATGAATAGATAGATAAAAATGAGAGTACTAGCTATAATAAGTTTTAATCTGTGAACAACTGGGAAAGAATAAAAGGAGACTAAGGAATATAGTGGGTTACCTTTGTCCATGACGTTTATTAAGGAATCTACAAACACTAGTGAGTGTAGAAAACACTGTCTTGGGTTATAGCAATAAATAAGACACATGGATAGAAATAAAACCATGACCTTGACAAAACCCTTTACCTAAGCCTTAAAATACAGACATTTTCCCAAATTTACAATGTGTCTCTCTGTATCTAATCTACAGAAGGTATACTGTAAATGTAGCCAACATACAATAACCCTAAATTTTAAGAACAATGTTAACAAATACTATGACTAAACTTGTGATTTCTGGAAATGAGAATCCCAAATACGAAAATTAAACCAAAAACTGAACAACAGTAACTATAGTTCCAGCAGGACACTCTTCATCACTTTCCCTTGGATATGATTTCATTCAATGCACTTTACTCAGAAGAAATAATTGTGATTTTCATTTGTCTACATAAAATGTTTATACTTTTTAAAGAAAACTCCAAAACCATGTCAATCTTTTTTAAAAAGTCCAACAGGACTTTGTTTGCTGTGGGGGTCTCCCAGACGATGCTAGAAGATGGTGCACTAAAGAATCCTTGACATTAATCTATTTATCTATGACTGGTCCCAGATTCTTTGTGCAGAGTTTCTGTACGTAAAACAGAAAGTTTTGCATGATTTTATGAATGATAGAGGTCCTTTTCAGTGGTAAAATCACTGAAAGTCATAACAACAAAATACACAGATTACTTTTGGGATGCGGAAGTTCCATTTCTATTATTTTACCACAGCATACTGAAGCTGTGATCTTTTAGGCGTGTTTATCATCTTGACAATGTACCTAAGAGGTAAGGAAGCTTTGCTTGTCCCATTTTAAGATGGAGGCCACTGGTTGCCACAAGAATGCCAGTGCTAGAGAAGCTTGAGCCAAATATTCTATAACAGCATATAGCATTTATAAACACTGGGGAAACCCCATGCTAACGTGAAGCTAATGTGTGAGGCTACTGAAGCTTTATTGATGGCTACCTTCTTTATGTTCTAAATACATATTTTACTAGGTTCCATTCTACTTGGTAGGAGGGTCTTGAAGTAATTCACCTAGGATTGTTTGGCCATCTGCAATGAAGCTCCAAACAAGCAGCAGGTAGTCTGCAGTTCAGTTTTCAATAAGCTACAGCAGAGAATTTGGCCTGAAGCCAGCCTCCTGTTCCAGCTTTAGATTTGGCCCACTGTCAACATCTACAAACCAAACTTGCATGGCTTGCACAATTCATCATTTAATAATTAAATATTAAATTTAGCTACTCAATACTTGATGGATTTGTGCACAGAAAATAAAAACTAAGGTTACCGAGCCAGGATAAACAAAAAGACAATAGAAGAATCCATGCACGTCTTTGGATATGACATAGTTTATTGTATTTTTCACATGTAAGCTACAAATAATGAAAATAATTAAGACGGAAGAGACATTCCTATCAAAACTATTCTAGAGTTAATGTTTACACAGAGTATGTATAAGTGTGGAATGTAAGATATTTCTCAGAAAAAGTGTACAAGACTGAAAAATTCAGGGATACACTGTTCTCTTTTTGAAGAAGAATGTGTTTCACTTCAGTCCTTTACACTTTTAAGGAATAATGTTAGATCCTAACACAAAACCCTATGAGTCAGTGAGAATATTGTTCCCCTTGCCACTGATACATATAACTTAAACAGACATAAGAAATTCTTCCTACAGTAGAGGCTAAACAGGAGGAAACTGAATGCCAGTTATTTTACAGTACATGCTTGAGACTCCAAGAGAAGATTAAAATAATAATAGATATAATAATGCATTTTTATTATTATTCAATAGCAGCATAATAGGAGTGCTGATACACTAATTCCAGAAATAAACACTGACTAGCTTAATAAAAAAACCCCTGGAACTTCACTTAATACTACAAGGAAAATATACTCAAAGACGCGTATAAACTTTATCGTGTCTGTCAGATCAGTTCAGATGGTTAGAGTATGATAAGAGGAGACAACATGAAGAATATGAAACATTTTTTTTCTCAGCTATCTAGCATATCTGCATAGATATTGATTATTAAAACTGTAAAAGTTATGTAAGAGAATATATGGCACAAATGGCCTACTGTTAAAAATAATGAAAACAGGGTAAGGAAACAGAAGCACTCTTAATTTTTAAGAAAGCGAAACACAAAGGTGAATACATACAGACATGCCCATGCATCTCTACACATGATTATTTTTTATATTATGACATTATGCGTATGTGTGAGCTCTAGTGTAGGTACAGGGAAGAATAGTCACTCATCTCTCTGCAAGTGATCCATTTTTTTGTTGTTGTTTTTTAATGAAGGATAGACTGCCAACTTGGAGCATTTATACTAAATTAATATTGATGTCCAACATATATTTTACAGTTAAGCAGCTTAACAAATCTAGAAGAACGTTGTTAAGGTTTCAGAACCTTACCTCAGAAATGCAGAAGTGTTAGAGCTGAGACTGCTTGTGTTATCACAACACAGTCTTTTGCCAATGCTTTGTGATAGAGCTTTTAATGATACAGTTTTAATTATATTAGTTTTTCAAGATTAGTTTCTGAAGAATAGAAGACTAAGTCTTAACATAGGAAATGTCAGTCTTTCATAACACCAGTGATGTTGCCAGCTGTTGCCAGCCTTGCTTATAAACAAACAGAGAGAAAAATTCAGCAGAATATGTAACTAGTAATGAGTAGCCTACTGGTGAAATTAAATGTATGCTTTCTTCCACTCATCTGCCAGGACTCAAGACTGAATGGGTAAACAAATAGAAAAATCAGCTTATAGTGAATGAAATACATATAATATAGAAAACTTCAACTACTGGCTCTGTCCTTTTTTCAATCAACCTCTCCCTGAAAAAAAAAAAAAAAAAATATTCAAAACCTTAAATATGCTTAAGAAGTTCCAGAACATTTTCTACTTCTCACAATTACATCCATATTACAGGGTTAAAAAATTAAAAGTATTTGTCTAGGAGGTAAAATTAAAAGCATTGAAATTGCAGGAATTCTCCATCAAGAAAGCACAACTTCTCAGCTATGTTATAATAAAATACAGGAAAATGTGTTTTGGCAAGGACCCATGCTGAACAATAAATTCATACTCTTCTACCAGTAGACTATGAGATGATACATAATTAATCTTTGATTAATGAGTTTAATTTAGACATAATGATTATTTTTGCACAGACTGTAAAACAAGCAGAAAGAGTTACAAAAGACTTTTTTAGTGCAAAATGCAATAATTTTACTTAAATCAGGCTTTGATTTTTTATCTTCTAACCTCTCTTTTATCCAACCATAACCAATTTTAAAGTGCACATGGAGTTTGGTTTCAGTTTCACCTTTTCTATGTTTGAGATTTTATTCATCCTTTGAGATAATTTCTGCCTTTATTCTTGCAATTTGCTTTGTTATGGTACTCCTGAATCTAGTTTAATCTCACAGAATTTAAGAACCTGAAGCTCAAAGCAGATATTTAAATTGGGTCTTAGACACTATCTCAACTTTTCTGCATTGTGAATGATTTAGATTTAGACAACCTACTGTACAAATTGTACTGATAATTGCACTGTATAGCTGACTGTTGTATAGTGCAATTTAAATGTCCACCTACATAGCAATGGATAATTAAAACATTTGCAGTAAAAACTTCCCTAATGCTCATTTTACATATCTGAAACCACTGGGTTAATAGCAAGTCTTTTTGCAGATTGCCTTCTACATTTTGGCTATGGTTCTACAGCGAGTATGTCCATTTGATTAGCAGCTATGCATCAGTACCTGTATCCACTTCAAAATGGTTTTCCTAACAGTGTATACTGCCAGAGAGATTTATTTTGCCTTGCCTCATAGATGGCACTCATTCACTCACTCTCATTGCCATTTCTGTCTTTTCTCTAATATGTTCCATTTGTGGAGTTTTAGTAAGCTTCTGAGAAGCAGAGGTTGCTGCTTTTCCTCTATGAGTCACTAATTTTTTGCATCACTTTCTGTTTCCAGTAAAATATTTAAAATCATTTTGCATATTCTTTTTTCTTCCTGGAAGCTGGAAAATTCAGGCCATCTTTCTGGTGTTTCTGGGCATCTAGTTCAAATAGCAACACATATTGCTCAGTCTCAAAGGCTAACTTGCATGGTATTAGTAACTGTATAGTTTATTTCAGTGAATTCATCCTCAGAGTTTTCTGCACAGCATGCATGTAGTGGGAACAAAATGCCGTAAAGAAATAAAACTAGAACATATTCACACTGTCCAACATAATGAACACATTTCTGCCAGAAACTTTGGTTGGTAATGTGGCAAACCTGGAAAATACAAGTAAAATATCATCAGTATCACTTCCAAACTTCCACTGATCTCTTCAGTGTTAAAATTAACTTGTATAGAAAGTGGTCAACTACTGTACTGTTTTAATGACAACATGACAGGAAAAGAAGTAATAATCAAAAAGAGATTTAACGAGTTCAAAATGCTTTCATCAATATAGGAAGACACACCTTTTTTTTTTTTTTGCTAATTAATCCACTTGAATAGAAGAAATAGAACCAAATACAATGTATTCACCTACACATCCACAATCCCCTGATCCGATTATTAACGTGTGGCAAAAAAGAATTAATGATTGCAGTTTTGTAATTGCCTTGCTTTTTAAAATTAACATATGTGTGAAAGCACTCTGATGAGATTTGTAAAGCCCACTGAAGTACTGCATAGGTCACTATTTCCTAATGCAGCTCATTTTTTCTTCATAAATAGGGCTTTGTTTTCTTTAATTTAAAATGAACACGAGGTGGACTGTAAAGAATCGGCCCAATTCCACATTAAGCACTTCTTCCATTGCCAGACTTCTCTTGGTGTAGACACGTATCATGGTAAAGCTAGTCCTCTAGGTATCAGTGTCTTTTTTTCTACTGTTTTAGTAAGGAATATGTCAAGTTTGGCACAGTAGCTGCAGGAATCTTTAATTGACTTTTCAAAAGGAACCAGACTCTCACGGTTTTTCTTGATTGCTTTATTTCAATTTCCAAATCAGAGTTTGTCTAATTAAAAAATGAAAAGAATGTTTTCAACCTTTCCCACTCCATAATGTCATTGTTTTAGCAATCCTATTTGCCTGCACCTCACATTTTCTCACGTTTCTCATGCTCTGCAGCTGTTGATAGCTCACATTTCCCTCCTTCACTGGTTTTTAACAGTTCAGTAAACATAAATTCTGCTGCTTGTTAATGCTGGGAATCATTTTCCTCCAAGTCACTGTCTTGTTACAGTGTTATATCTTTACTTGGCTGCTGCCCTGCAATCTGAATTCTTCCAAGGATGCTGTTTTATGAAAATTTTTAGGTTTGTGTACTCTTTTCAGTTTTTAATAGTTTCAGCTATTAGTGGCAGCCATCGTGCTGCAAGCAATTTCAAGCTTATGCACAAGAGGTTCTCCTGTTTGGTCCAGTCAACTCAGCATAAGCCCAAAAAGCTGTGAGCTCTGGAGGAGATTTTAGGTGAAAACTTAGTACATAAGAAGAGAGCTCTGCTAAAGACATAAGAAACAAATCAAAAGGAATGAACTAAGTCAGAAATGCAGACAAAGACAGCAGCATTAAAGAGATAAAGTGGAACAAAGCTCGAGACCCCAGAGGAACAAGGAAGGACCAAGATAACAGTAGGATGATTTTCTGCTTAAATAGCTCAGACGGATTCTATAGACCTCCTTCATAAAACTTTAACCCAAATGGCTTCAATTACTGTACTGATTCAAAGGAAACTATATTCTCTTGTAATACGATGTTTAGTTTGCAGTTTTCTCTATCATTGGGCACTACTTGCTACAGAACACATGGAATCGGCTACTAGGCATTGACAGTAAACTTTTCTAAGAGCAGAAATCATTGTTTACCTCAAAGTAGCTGCCACTTATATGGTTTGGCATCATCAACTGAAAAAAAGCTTTTCACTCCATGCCCCGCCCCCATACTCCAAAAGGTCACCTTTTATTTTCGTCCTTTTCTACATCACACATGCCTACACATTAAACATCAACTACAACTGTTTCACAGACATAAAAGATAGGCAAAGTCCAAGTACTCAGCCACCAAGTTCTTTCTAACCCCTTAAGAGATAAAATGAAAAAACTTCAAACCAAAGCAGAAAAAAACCCCACCCACCAAAAACCAAACAACCCAGAACAAGTCTCCCCCCAAATAAAAAGTCCTAACAAAGAAACCATAAATAAAACACTATATGCACAATATCAGGACTCTGTGCCTGGCTGGTAGTCACTCATTGGACTAGTCTCTTTTTCCATCTAAGCTCCGCTAAGGTAGCAACGGTGAAGGTACCATTGACAGGTTCCCTGTGTATTATTTTTATCTATATTTTTAGTCTTTCCTAAGACTGAAGATGTATGGCATGGAAATAAGCAGAACCATTGGGGTCTTTCCATGCTGAGGTCTATAGTCCAGGAAAGGCATTCTTAGCTGTTCTCATACGTTTTCCAGATCAACACGGCAAAGGCTCCAGTTGGCATAAAACAAGACCCAACAGCTCTGAGGAGAGTTTTATAGTCCACTCTTGGGATCCAGCAGCTCAATTAGATGTTGAAAAAATGATTGTGACTAAACTTGTAACAAAACTTATGAATTTGTAACAAAATTTATAGCTCTGGTTTTCTTAGTACAGACAAATCCATGAAAGATTTGTGGAACCTAAATAACAGGCACAATATTTATTCCCATCCTTGTCACTGTATCTGAAAATGTTATTTATATATAACTATTTTTTACACTTTTTTTTCCTACCTTGATTGGGAAGACAGACGCAGATTGGAAGTCCTTAGTTCAGGAGATCATTACAGCAGGGCAGAAACATAATGGACACAGAGAACTTCAGGCTTTCACTTTCCTAAAAACACTTTTATTTTCAAGGTAACAGTATGAACAATATTCTTCCTTCTTATAATTTACTAATTATAAGGCTTCCTGAAGGAAGAAACTAAGGCCTATAAAACCTCCCACCAGCATGAAAGAAATATTTTGTCTTTCTTCCTTATCAATAATAATAATAGTATGCTTATTTTATTCTTTATCTGCACCCTTTTATCTTTAATAATATCTTTCATTATCTGAATGCTCACATTTCAGTGTTTTGCCTTCAGCTTTTGCAGCATTCTACTGCAAGAGCTACCAGTCTTCAAACTCCATCAGATATCTCTATTCACTTCCAACATTTTTTCCTTTCACAGTAAATGTAATGCCTTTATTTGACACATTTGCATTCCAATTAATCTTCCTGAGTTTTGCTTCTCTGCTTGTGATTATGGCTCCCATTCTCCTATCTCCTAACAATTAATTTTAATTAAATTAATCAGAATCTGGAACTGAAAACTACAGAAGTCTTAGTGTTGAAGGTTATTTGAGAGGAAAATGGGAATTCTTGATTTGCTCCATAGGCATCCACAGACCTTTTGGGTTCTTTTTCAAGTAAAACCATAGCTTACAGTATTTCTCCCTAAAAACTTGTCTCTGTCATAACTTAGATAATAATAACTAGAACAAAACTACTACTAAATACACACTAAAGACCAATAAAAACTAGAAGATGAGTCCTACAGTAACCGCAGGTGAAAATATCTAAGGTTGGGAAGGAGTCCAATCTGAAAGGCAAGATACTTTGCCTCAGCTGGAAACAATAGTAATTTGCAGGTAGGAGTGAACTGCATATTTAATTGAGCACTACTAACAAGTACTGTATAGCAAAACTCTACCACACTTTCATATTTAACAACATTGTATGCCAGATGGACTAGTCAAATATTTTACATTTTGTTGGTTAAAAGTTTATAACAGTTATCTTAAAAGACATGCTTTTGAACATAAACTCTCCATCTTCTGTACCAGATGCACTTCAGTAGGTACAGTGGTGGTACTGCATGTTTCCTCATACAACTATTCTATAGTACTCCTTCCATGATTTTCCAACAACTGACTTTAAGATTTTTAACTACTTCTTCATAGTGTATATTCCTTTGTGTAAACTACCAAGGTTAGCACATGTCATAGTATACTACTAAATATTACAGCATTATGCCATCTATAGAGAAAAAAAGCTTAGATAAGAAAAAAAAAATCAGATTAACATTAATTTAAAAGCATTTTTGAACATCAAAAGCTTGATGCCTGACTTACCAAACTAAGACTCTAATGAAGGCTGAGCAAAGCTTAAAGGCTGGGAAGGACAGCTAAGAATGCCCCCCAGTCTGAAATGGAACACAGTACTGTGTGCCTAAATGTCAGAAGTAAACAAGGAAAGATAGCTCCTATGAGTTGTGGTGTAATAATTATTCTTAAGAACTGGCAACAGAACTGAAAAAGAAGCCAAGAGACATCTGGTATGTGTGTTTTATTCATTTTTACATCTACCTGAGGACATGACCGTTACAATCTTAAAATTAAAATTTCCAGAAAACGCTCAAGACAACAGTCTAAATGAACAGCACAAAACCTGCATCTTAGGGAAAGCCGACAGTCTTAGAATTGGCTTTGCATGGAAACCAAGAGGCCTTCCTGTAAAGTTGAGAAATAGAAGAAAAACCCTGCCCTGAAAAAAAATACAGTACACAATGCTATATAGGAGAAAAAGACCCAAGAGTCCTCCATTTCTTAAAATTAATCCTTCAGCTCACAGACATAATTTCAAGCTTTCTGGATGGAACCTCAGCCAACAGACTTCCATTAATAGCCAAACCTCTTTTAGACACTAAAGAAACAGCACCATAGATATGACTGAGATTCAAAATTTATAATGCTGTCTACAGCCATAATTAACTGCAAAAGTTGGATAACGTCCAGAGCCGCAGTCCTCAACTTAAAAGTCTGCCTATAACAGAAGGATCTATATTAAATCCAAGTTAACCCAGAATACCATTTTAATGCAGAGCATTCTGCACTCATTTTAACACAGAGAATACTGCAGACAGAAAATGTAGCAGGTTTTTTTTGGATGTCCCTGGTGTTTTTTGCTATCAGAAAATTTCAGCTATAAACAGTTTTGTTCTTTTTAAGAGTGAAACTGAGGAAAGAAAACTATTTCTCTCATGTTAAAAATGCTTTGTTGTAAATTGAAACCTTGCAATATAACATCCAGGAACACTGGGAATTAAGCAGGTAATTGGCTTTTGTATCACAAATACTCCTTCAGGTATTTCCATAGAAAATGGACCTAATCAGGCAGGATACAGACCTTCAACTTATTTTAGCAGGCATCTTACAGACTTGTAAGTCTTTGGCTTCAAATCTTTGAAGATTTCTTCTTCATGGTGCATTTTAAACTCATTGCAGCTTTTTCACAATTCTAGACGTTTTATGTACCAGAGAATTGTATCAGTCATTGGGGTTGTTAGATTTGTCTCTAGAATTATTTTTAAAGGCTTCTTGATCCACTGCAATGCCTAAAATATATCTTATTTATGTATATTTTTAAAGGCCCTTCTTATATTCATGAAATATGATCTAGGCGGGTGGTGATAAGAAAAGACAGAACAAAATGGTAGGGAAGAACCAACAAAAAGTCTGTAACCAATTGAGGATGTTGCTCAAAGCAGCAAGTGTTGACTTTTCATATTTCTATGCTATCTAACAATACCTATAATGTCAACGGGAAGAGTATGCCTCTGTATGTCTCTGAGAAAAGAGACTTTCACATGTTCCACTTCTACTACTACCTTCAGCCGCTAGGGGTTTTGCTGTGAAATATTGAAGTGTCAAAATGAAATACTTAAAGTAAACTGGGAATAGGAACATTTGATTCGATTTCTACTTTTTCAGTTTCTTCAGAGGAAAAAAACCACTCAAAAACCCAACAAAAAAAACCCCAAACCACACTAAAAATAAAGCACACTAAAGCACATCAAAGAAAGCCAAGAAAAACCAACAAAACAACACAAACACATAACAAGCACATTAATTACAATTTCAGTCAATTGTTCCAGAGTCAGTGGTGAACAGTAACACTGAGTCACCCATGATACATTACTTCAAGTTCCTGGTATACAGATATTAGTATGTGCTTAATTGTGTGTTTTCATGTACGATTCTTCTCCCCTCAGAACTTCTGCTTCAGTCACTGCACTGGTCAGACTGTGCCCTCAAGGTGAATTTCTCAGTAACAGCTGAGCTTTTGCAAGGCAGCAATGGGTAGTGCTGTGGCTAAGTCAGTTATATGCTACTCAGAAATACTGGACTGTTTTCTTAACACAACTATGCAGTCCCTGCATGGTGATGGACAAGAAACATATGCCACTAGTGTCACCTGCAGCTTTGATGTGTTTCTGTTGTTAGCATAATATTCTCATAACATGATTCAGCCCCTGGGATCCTGCAAGTGCTTTGTTGACTTAACTAGTAATGGAGGCCTGTTTTGAAAAAAATAATGTAATACAGCATGCAAAATAGTGTGAAATAATGAGCTGACAGCTTTGATAATCATGTCATTAATTGTTTCCTGCATGACTTTTAAATGTACGTAAAGGGGGAAGTATATAACAGGTATTTTACAAAAAGAAACCAGTTACTATAATAAAGCATCCTGAAACTATGACAGGAGTACAAGAAAACAGCTAATGACAATATTTCACAGAGAGGAATCCTGCTGGATTAAAATATATATGGCATGCTGACACTATGGGAAAAGGCTATGTTGAAATACTATACCTTTTGTTAGTATCATCCACCTTGTGCATTCATAGAACCATAGAATAGTTTGGGTTGGAAGGGGCCTTAAAGACCACCTAGTTCCAACCCCCCTGCCATAGGCAAGGACACCTCCCACTACGGCAGGTTGCTCAAAGCCCCATCCAGCCTGGTCCTGAACACTTCCAGGGATGGGGCATTTACAACTTCTCCAAGCAACCTGTTTGTTCCAGTATCTCATCTCTCTCACAGTTAAAGAGTTTCTTCCTAGTATCTAATCTAAATCTCCCCTTTCACTTTAAAATCATTGCCCCTTGTCCTATCACTACACTCCCTGATAATAAGTCTTTCTCATCTTTCGTTTAACTACCTGTAGGCTACTATAAGGCCACCATGGAGCCTTCTCTTCTCCATGCTGAACAACCCCAACTCTTTCAGTTCCAGTGCTCTGGTCATTTTCATGACCCTCTGCTGGACCCATTCCAACAGGTCCATGTCCTCTTTATGCTGGGGACTCCAAAGCTGGATGTAGTATTCCAGGTGGCGTCTCACAAGAGTAGACTAAAGGGGTAGAATCACCTCTTTCAACCTCCTGGCCACACTTCCAGGATGCAGTTGCCTTTCTGAGCTGCCAGTGCACACTGTTGAGTCATGTTGAGCTTCTCATAAAACAACACCCCCAAGTCCTTCTCCTCAGGGCTGCTCTCAAGCCATTCTCTGCCCAGACGGTGTCTGTGCTTGGGATTGCCCTGACCTACGTGCAGGACTTTGTACTTTGCCTTGTTGAACTACATGAGGTTTGAACAGGCCCATCTCTCTAGCCTCTGGATGGCATCCCTTCCCTCCAGTGTGTCAACCGTGCCACAAAGCTTGGTGTCATCAGCAAACTTGCTGAGGGTGTGCTCTATACCACTGTCCATGTCTCCAGCAGAGATATTAAACAGCACCAGTCCCAATACCAGCCTATGGGGAACGCCACTCATCCCTGGTTTATAGTTGGACACTGAGACACTGACCACAACCCTGTGAGTGCAACCCTCCAGGCAATTCCTTATCCACGGAGCAGTCCATCCATCAAACCCATGTCTCTCCAATTTAGAGATAACGATGTTGTGTGGAACAGTGTCAAATGCTTTGCACAGATCCAGGTACACGACGTCACCTTATCCACCAACAGTGCAATGCTATCGTAGGCGGCCACCAAATTTGTCAGGCACAATTTGTCCTTAGTGAAGTCATGCTGGCTGTCACCAATCACTTCATTTTCCACATGCCTTAGTATCATTTCCAGGAGGGATCTGCTCCATGATCTCAGCAGGTACAGAACTGAGACTGACTGGCCTGCAATTCCCCAGGTCTTCCTTTTTGCCCTTTAAAAAATGGACATTTGCTTCCCCTTTTGTAGTCAACGGGAACTTCACTGACTGCCATGACTTCTCAAATACGATTGATAGTGGCTTAGCAACTTCAGCTGCCAGTTTCCTCAAGACCTGTGGATGCATGTCATCAGGTCCCATGGATTTGTACACCTTCAGCTTCCTCAAATGGTCTTGAACCTGGTCCTCTCCTGTAGTGGGTGGTGCCTCATTCTCCCAGTCCCTGCATTTGCCTTCTGCAACTTGGGTGGTGTTGCTAGAGCCCTTACAGGTGAAGATTGAGGCAGAAAAGTCACTGAGTACCTCAGCCTTCTTCATATCCCGGGTAACCAGTTGGGGTTTTTTAATAGATCATCACGCAACTACAAATTTTATCCACCCAAATATGGATTACAAATTGCATTAAGGATGCACAGAGAATCCCACTGCTGCCATTTCTTTACTTTTCAGACACTAGCCTTCTCACATTAATACTTCAAACATATTTCTATTTCACATTATCTACAAATGTAATTATTTATTTAAAGCATGGCATATATTATGGAATTTAGCAATCCATAATTCAGAGAAAAAAAATCAGCTGTTCAAGTGAATCCTCCTGAACAAAAGAAACTTATCAGAAGGAAGATTACAGAATGATGCTGGTAATCAGAACTGAAATGTTTGAGGTCATGCACCACTATCTAAAAGTCAGGAAAGAATAGCATTCAAGATGCATGCTAAGTGCATAAGTATTTACAAAAAACAAACAAACAAACAAAAACCAAAACAAAAACCCAAAACAAAGAAACTATGCATCAGTATAGAAAACTGTGGCTGTATCAGAGATATAAGGATTTGTTCTTGCGCATTTTCTGCTCCTTTGGAGACCACTTCTGTACACAAGATGCATCCGATAGCTAGCACTGTCAATCACTTCATATAGACAGCTTTTTTTTTTTGTGCATAAACAAGACTATTAATTTCTTTTACTGCCGATCAGTGTATCCTTGATACTTTTTGTAATTAGAATTATTGAAAGGACAGTATATCAGCCAATTAAACAACTCATGAGGAGCTCAGACTTTTGCTGTGCATCAATATGCATAGTTTTCTGTAACTTCAGGAGTGCTTGATTATGATTCTCAACATATTCAATCAGAAGGGGTTCTGAAGAGATTTTCATTTCAATCATGCATGTCTCATTATCATACTTCTAGTGAAGCGGAAAGTACATTACAAGGTGAGAGCCAAAAATGACGAGATAAAAAGCACAAAGCATAAGTATCTTAGAAGGATTTCTAAATATGTCTGAAATAATATTAATTCATAATAATATTAATCATCCTTTCTATAGCACTGCATTTTTACATGGCACTTTACAATCATCTCTTCAGAGAACCTTTCACAAGACCAGGTATGGCGTAAAGCTTCAGTAAAGGAAGCACACAGTCATCATTTGCGAGATGAACAAATTAGAAAGTATTCTGCGATGCAGTGGGATTTAAGAAGAGATGTTTTCCTGAAGTTGAAAAACGGTGCTTAGAAAACAGGAAAGGCTTTAACTGAGAGCAAACAGGGTACTACTATGAAAGGTAGAATTAATGGAGACAAAACCTTAGGTTAACAGAAGGAACTAAAACAAGAGTGAAGCAACATAGAATTAGAAGATATTTGAAGCATGACGTTGAGGTCAGTAGATCAGAAAGTCCAGCATAGTTTGGAAGGGAAAGAGAAGAAAATTGACTCTGAACGTAAAAGACAGAGCACAAAAGGATTTAAAAAGAGAACTTATGTGGTTAGAAGAACATGACTTTCGATAGTGGTGTTTTTGTTAGACGGGCGAGCTGAAACTCTCAGAACAGACACCTGAGCAAAGAAGAAAGACAGGATGAATAGATACGAAGGGACCAACCAAAAAAATATCAGTCGGAAAAAAAAAATAGTAAAAACTAGAACCAGGAAAGAAGTGGGGACTTGGTAAGTTCAGGAGAGGAAGAAACTGGATGAGGAATGAGAATGACGTACTGTGATAAAGACACCTGAGACAGCAGAAAAGACATATGGAAATAACTGAGAAAACTGTTTACCATTATGACAGTATTTTACAGAGTAAAATAAAGAGAGGCCAGATTGTAGATATCCTAGAACAGGGCTGATGCATGAACAGTGTACACACCCCTTGATTACACCAAAAAAAAACATTTTCAAAGACAGAGAGGGAAGATGAAGTCAGTATGTGAACAAAAGAGGGAGAAAAAAAATATTAAAAAGAAAGTTGTTTGGTTTTTTTTTACTAGGTGAAGACTGTGGATAATAAAAAAAGAATACAAAAGAGATATAAAATCTTAATATAAATATGCATTTCTTAATAGAAATAAAAAGGATAAAAAATGCAAAGTAAAGGAAGGAGAGAGTACAAAAGGAAGTGAAAAAGTGGAACTGAACAGACTGAGAGACTGTGAAGATCTTAAGAATGGGCTGACAGCAAACAGTTTAAATCAAAGGCTAAGGGAGTTAATAAAATGCAAGGGAGATGGAAAGCATCTTTCTGGTACCAAATGTAAACTACAGATTTTTACAAGATTATTTGCATGAAGAAACCACATTTGTATAAAGAAATCACATTGATGGGTGGGGTTTCAAGCAATTTGATCTAATGGAAGGTGGCCCCACCCCTGGCAGGGGGGTTCGACTAGACAATCTTTAAAGGTTCCTTCCACTGCAAACCATTCTATAATTATACCCCTAACATCCAAGACACTGCTAACAAACCTGATCTATCAACAGAAAATAGGTGTGCTGTTGAATAAGAACCAAACATTAATTTAACGGGAGAGTGAAGATATGGTAGTAGAATGTTATTTAAAAAAGCAGCAGAAGAAAGTGCTGCACAGACCTTTGAGGAAAATAATTAAGAACCGTAATGCTGTAAAACATACATTTGACAAATGTGAACTGCATAAGCCAAGCACAAGTGGCAGACACCTACCTGATGTTACAGGCATATTAGAATATTTTCAAAAGACATAAGTATTTGTTTGTAGCATTCTGAATTCTCCTGAATAAATGACTGACTTTAGTGTCTAAAAAAAGCAGATTCTGTAATTAATTAGTCTTTTTAAGTCTGTGGACTACCAATAATTTCAAACAAATTCAGATGCCCATGGCAGGGGGGTTGGAACTTGATGATCTTTAAGGTCCCTTCCAACTCTAACCATTCTATGATTCTATTCCATTCTATGTCAGAGCTGGATAGGCGGCATGATGAATCAGAACAGGCACTTACCTTCCTTAGCCAAATTAATATAGTATTATGATTACACAGCTATAGAATAAATAAGCCACCTCGACTAATAGAAAAAGGGCATGAATACTGCAGAAAAAGTGAAATGTGTTTGTTGAGCCTGTTTGCATAACAGAAAACAGTGTTCTTCCCACTGTCACAGCAAAAGCAACAATGCAAGGGCTTGTGTGCTTAACCATTTGCTACATTTTTCTATCAAGACAAAACCTTCAACTTACTGTACCTGGTATACTCACAGTAAAAGCAGTGCTGGAAAAACACTAATAAAACACAATACAATACAAAACCATACAATGCAATAAAACTTTAGAATCATCAGTGGGTGAGAGCAGGCTTTTTGGAAACTGGTGCACACAGGAAAAAAACACATTACCTGTACCTATTTAAAAGAAACTACGTCAGTTCTCAAATCTAGAATTTTGTTCAAGAATTGTAGAAAGAACATGTAATGACTTTTCAAAAATCAGTGAAATCTCTACTTCTTTAAGTGGGAATTGCACCAGTTTCCAGTGCAAAGTCTGACACAGAATTGTCAAAAAAACCCTTTGGCCTGGTAGTGAACATAATATAGTTAATAGCTGTTGAATCTTTTTTACATGAAAATATTTTTTATTCCAAATACTCCAATGTGTACACTGATACTTTTTTCGGTTAAAAAAAAAAAAGAACAAATATAGAATCCAATTTGTTTGTGTGTTCATCTATCTTTTAAAACAGTTGTGTTCAGTTCCAACAGTGTAATGGCGGATATATTTACTATATAAAATTATCTAGTACAGTGGAGTTGAAAAAGTAGGGCAAAATGCTCTTCACATTCCCAGAAAGCAATTATAAGACAATAAAAAACAAAGTGAACTTTCTCTTGTTCCTATATCATAACCACATATATTAATAAATCACTTGAGTTTTATACTATTTATATCCTTTTAGTAGAAACCCAGAATCCATCTGTCTGGCTTGAGCTTCTGGGATAATAAGCTCCCCTGCATGTCTCTTGTGTTATTAATCTTTACACCAAATCCAATTTTACTTATCATAAGCACCCTGCTTCCTTCTCTGGACCTTTGAGATAACTAAGCGTTTGCTCTTTGTGTACAAACAGCAAACTAGCAGAGAGAAGGACTGGTGTACATCTCGTATCTGTCACACACCAAAAAGGATTTCTGAATTTCATCTTCAAAGCTTTTTTTTTCTCCTGTGCCATTTATGTGTATATCTATCCACAGCTTGCACTGGCTCCTCTCTCAATTCTGAGGGAATACGTGCTTATTTCACAAGAAGGATAAAAAAGCAATGACATGCAGCACAAATCAAGGCAGAGCATAAAGGAATGTATAGTACATAGTGTTCATGCCCTTCCCACTGCAAACCTGTCCATGATGTGAACTCCATGATCTTAATCATATAAAGACAGGAAAAGCATGATCATTTCAAAAACCTCAGGGGAAACCTAATCCTAACTCACAACCTAGTTTCATTCAGAGTATCTTAGATGCAATTTGCATTACCATTAAGCAAATAATTAACAAAATCTTTAACCTGAATTTTTTTCAAAGACAACAGCTTCAGATAAAAGTCCAGAATTACACATGCTAAAGAGGAGATCTAGGAGGAAGCAGCGAGAGAGACAGAGAGATTCGTCCATCTTTTGGAAATACAACACTCAGGTTCTAGGGATTCAAAGATGCTAGAAATAACAGAAGAAAAATCTAAAGTTTCATAGCTAGTATAAATATAAAATTATGTTTCCCTCATTGTACTTCTTTTCTGGTCCAGAAGCTTAAAACTTGCCTTACAAGAGTTTTACATACACATGCGAACCTGTTGCTTTTTCTGCATTTAGCATTTGTATAAAAAAAGGGCAAGGAGGAGAAGAATAGGTCTTTGGCTTTCATATTCTTTCCATGAACAATTTCCAGTTTTGCTGTCCTTTTGATGTGAGTTACAGCACACACAAATGAGGAAGCAAGAAATTCCCAGGAAAGTCAAGGGCTGTTTCAGTTTTTATTTGATTTTAGAGATGCCTTGATGGTCAAGGCATGCAGTCAATGAAACACAGCATTGTGGAATCACAGGTGTCTCTCAGTGTTACAGTGTAAATATGCAAGAGGAAAAAAAGTTTTAGGAAGTGAACAAGACTGCTAGAAGTATATAAACTAAGATCATCTTCATTAACCTGCAGGTGCTTTCATTAATACAACAAAAGTATTCTACAAATAACTTACAGCAGATTAATAGGCAATCCACTAAAAAAAAAATCTGCTAATGAAATACATTATAAAATTAATTGTTCCTTCATTTCTTATAAATGAACACCTGTGTTAAGGTGTCACAAATTACAATGAAACATGGCTGATAAATCTGAACATCATCCTCAGAAAATTTCTGAGGCTAAGTAGCATTGCCAGTAAGCAATTAAGTGCAGGCAGTTAAAGATATACCAAGTTTTATTTTTTTTAATAAAATTTTAAGCTAATGTTGAGAAAATATATTACTTCTTTCACGTTTCTGAAACAGCAAAGCTTCTTAGCAAACTGATTTTGCATATACGCAAGCCCCTCATCATATCTACTGCATATTTTAAAAATAAGCAAAATAATTACATGCTTTAATGACACCACTGAGAGAATGTGAGATAAAGTAAGATTTGTAATGACATTTAGCATTTTTGGAGTATATGGAACTTCATATCCTAATATCTAGAGTAAATTCAACCAAAGTTTTCAGCCAGAGCTTTGATTCAAACAAAACACAGAAATTGCGGAACCAGTCAAATGACCATTTATTGAATTGGTGGCAGTTGGACACAAAAAGGGCCAAACATCTTCCCACCAGCACTACTGTATGCATCAAACAGAAGCATTAAATATTGAAGATCCTTCTACAGAACTATTACATGGGTCTATCCCTACTCAGAATGCACAGAAGAGCACAGAAGAAAGTGAGATATGTTTGCAAATATCCATGTGAAACTTATAAACCTGATAGTGATGAAAAAAGGCATTTTCAAAATCTGAGGGTGGACTATTTAATTTATTATTTTCTTAAAAGATATTAAGTGACACAGCACATCACACATTCAAAAATTGACATTTTTTTTATGTTAAACACTGTAATCATTATTATTCTGTGGGTATTCCCTTAAAGCAGAAATACAAAACCAGTTCCCAATCTTAACTCAAAATGTCAGGTCCCATGAGAAAATGGCCCAAAGCTTTTTGTTGTCTGCAGGTATTACCTGAAATGTCAATAACAGAGACAGGTATTGCAAACTCCCACCAGGTTACCTGACTTCCTCTGGAACAAGAGTTAACAGCTGTTCTGCACGTCATGTATATTGTCGATATTCATATATGAGTAGTGTCTTGCAAGATGCTCTTCTGATTTCCCCAGACCTCTTCCCAAGCCTTTGCCTATTCTTTTTCTTATCAGATCAGAAACTTAATTCAGTTTCCTAGGTTTTGACCCAAGGATTAGCAATTGACCTAACTCTGTTTCTGCCAGGTCTTCCAGTAGGCAACTGCTGGTGGTAAATGCATGGAATCAGAGCCTTCAACACGTGTACTATTTATTTCTCAACTTGGTATGCACAAATCTGTGTTAAGCAAAATGGGTTTCTCTTATGGAGAAATCAACAAGCAGAACACTTACTGATACAATGAAATTCCTTGACCCAGCTACCTCCCAGATGGGAACTGCTGCACAGGGAACCTACAGCCTTGTTGGCTGTTGTAGGTAATGTACAGAAAGGTTCTCTGCTGTTTGTGGACCTTCTGTAATCATTTTGCCAGTAATCTGTTTCCAGTGCTCTGAATACCCCAAGTTCCAGCCAGTGCAAAAAAGTTATCTTGAAAAGAAAAAACTAATACCTTCTTAAATCTTAGCTTTCTTTTGGCTATTACATATGCCAATTCCCAAATTAGCCCTTTGACTTCAGGCAGGCAGTAAACGGTAAAATCAAGTGATGCGTCTTGCATTTTCAGAGTAAGATATAAGATATACATTTTCCCAATCTATAATGAATATTATACATGTTATACAGTACCTTTGAGCCCTACAGTTCCTAGTTCTTAATGACATGTGAAGGTAGGGGAGAGGCAAGTTAATTATTAGACTAGCAAGATGTTGTGAGATAAGCCCTGCAAGCAGCTAACCACCACACATCAATCAATCACTCCCACCACTGGTGGGATGAAGGAAGAAGAAAGGAAGAAAGAAAGCAAGAAAATTTTGGGATCAAATAAAAACTGATTAATAAATTAAGTTAAGAAAACAAAATGAAACAAACAATGTAAGTGTAATATCTTACCACCTCGACAAACAGCCCAATATTCAGCCAGTTCCTGAGCAAAGATGGCTTGCCTAACTAAAACCCCCTTCTTTTCCCTTTTTCTTGCTGAACATGACGCTGTATAGCATGGAATATCTCATTGATTAGCTTGGGTCATTTGGCTGGTTGTGTGCCCTCCCAACCTCTTGCCCTTCCCCAGTCTGTTCATTGTGGGGGCAGAGTGAGAAGGAGGGAAGGCCTTGATGCTGCTTAGCAGTAGCTAAAATATCAGTGTGTGATTAGTACTGTTTGGTCACAAATCTAAATCATGGCACCATACCAGGTGCTGTGAAGAAAGCTAACTCTATCCCAGTCAGCTCCGTACTTAAGAGATTTCTGAAAAAACATACTCAACAGCAGATGGAGAAAATGATGTCTTGCATCTCTGCACTCGCCTCACTACATTTGACTTCACAACATACCAAGTTCCTGATACATAAAATTTTCCTTACTAGTAACACTTTTCATTTCCCACATTGATTTGTGATATTCTTTTGCAAATTATTATTGGTTTCAAAAAACAAGTATGACTTTCCATAATACCTCTATTAGTCCTTTAATTTTAGGCCTGAACTGAGTCTGATTTGACCAAAGTACTTTTCTTTCATCTAAATGGACAAAAGATCTTCACGCATATTGACTCAAAACTCTCCTTATGCAATATAGTCATCTTCACAGTGAAGAAATGCCATCTGAAAAAGTCTCTTTACATTCATTAAATTTTACAAACGATATTTAAGTATCCACTTTGGTCTGTAACTGTGGTCCTAAAAAGAGCATCCTGTACTCAGGGCCATGTGAACACAAGCCAACTCTACCTACCTGTGTCCATTCAACTTGTTTAGCAGGACTCTACTATCAACACAAGAGAAATAAGATTTAACCTTCTAGATTTCACAAGAGATTGCTAGATAATTGTTTCAGATATTTAGATCCTGTTACTAACTTAAATCTATTTAAAAAAGAAATTAGTAGCTAGATACCTATAGGATATTTGGGGTATCAGAAAAATACCTAGGGAATAGATAAACAAATAGAGGAAGACACCATGACAACAGCAATATTTGTTAACATTTAAGCAGAAAAGAAAGCATGCATTGACTTTCTACTCGGATTCATGTGGCCATCGAAATGAATTTAAACTAGATACAAGACCCGCAAAGCCCAATTTAATTTTACGAAGCAATTTTTCAAACAACTATATGCCAGCTGCAAGGTAGAAGATGAGATTTGGGTGCAGTGTCCTTTATTGTAGCAACTATGTGGTAATTTGTCTGTCAGCTCTCTTGCTAGTTGAAATGTGTCTATTAATCTATTTGTGTTTGGATCAATTCCAACTTTCTAATCTTCTGAGCAGCTTTCTAAGAGTCCATATTTCAAAAAAAAAAAAAGAACCTCCCACAAAACACATTTTCTTCTATCTTTCCATATGTTGCATCTTCCTTCAATATAACCCCAATCTAGTGCCCAAGGTTAATATTCTTCTGTCATGGACTGGTTACACAATTAATGCATTCTTCTGGATCTACAGAGACAAAACCCACCTGATTTACTCTGGTGATCGGGAATTCCCTGGTTCGGTAAGATATTTGTTACAGGAAAGAGGAAAAAAAAATTTTGTAGTATTTTAAATGATTATTTTGCACTATTTTAAAATTATTTTCCAAGGCTAGCATGTCTTTGTAGCAATTAAGTAGCCAATAACAAAACCAGGTTAATACACATCTATAACCGACAGAGAGCAAATATAGGTTAGCAATAATGACACCTCTGTGCGTGACTAACTAGTGGAGTGTAGAACACTATTTTCTGTGCTATTTCAGATTTTATTACCAAGATGGGATGACTGTAACTGACTCATTAGGTACACAGCATGAATGTTCAAGCAGGTTACTCTAGTTCCTTTGGGCTTTTAGAATGGAACACTTGATTTTAAGGTACGGTTTGTTGTTTGGAACACAGACTATTCTACTAACACTACTGATCACCATGAACGTAGTACTGCTAGTCTTCATAATTAGCTTGGCTCCCATAAAACGGGTTTGCTTTGCATTACTTGTGTAACTTGATGGGACTGACATATTCTATGATATAGCAACTGATGATTAATGCTATCTTGACCTAGAACTCAGAGTCACAGCTGTATTAGTTATGGAAAAGGAATAGCAAATACGTTTTGAAGATAGACTCAAGAAAAGGGCACTATGTTTTGTTGTGAATTCTCATTGTAAGGGTTATACCAGTAAAAGTTAATGGGAAAATATCCTTACAGGATAACAGGAATGTTGCCTTCCATCCCCTTTATAGTTGGTGGAGAGACAGGAACTTCTGTAGCAGTTGAGCCCATCCAGACTTTCACTGCCCCAGAGGATGGTCTCTCTCCATCCACTGCAGGGAAGACTAGAACACTTGGCTGCACATCAGACATACCAGTCAAACATCTAGCATTAGAGAGAATTAATCCAGGCCTTAGTGTTTTGCTATTCTCTTTCATTCACTCTGTATTAAAGTTCTTGTTTTAATTGTGTCATGGTTAATGAGTTTAGTGCAGTGGACATATCGGCCTGAGAAAAGGTTCTGTAACTTCCTAGTGTTTGAAAGTGGAAAAAAAAAAGGAAAAGAAAAAAGGACACTAAATTGGTTCTTGTCTGAATAGGTACATTCTAGTAAAAAAGAGATGGGTAAAACCTCTCTTTATGACAGCAACACATAGAAATGTCTTTAAATGTCACATTGTCAGCAAATACATCAGAAAAGTCTACGCCTTCTCTTTATGCATAAGTACAGCCACAGTCACCTCAGCACACAGGGCTATTTCTCTTTGTGGCACGGACTCAAAGTAATTATCTTGACCATGGCTGTAAAACACAGATAACTAGACCATTAAAGCTGAAAGAAAAAAAATGTGTAGTTTGGAACAAATTAATAACTCTGATGAAAATAAACCATATGCATTACTTGATAGGTAGTACAGTATGGATGGTTCCTAGAAGGCATAAATATAAACAGAATATAACCAACAGTGGATTTGTTATTGGATTTACAGCAAGGAGAGTAGATTTTCATCATAATCCTACATCAGAGGCAGAAGGACACTAGATGACTTACTGCAGACTAACAAGATGACTGCAAGATAAATAAAGTACACTCAGCATTTTCAGAGTACTAGAATTATAGTCAATGGAAACATTAAAAGATATGCCCAAACAAGACTTAAGGAAGATGTTTTTCTTCCAAAATAAGTTAAGCAAACTCACCTAATTTACAATGTTTTGAGATTCTTTTCAAGGAGCACTTACTATCTACATTACTGAGTTATTCCTTTGTAGTACACACACCTTCTATGATCCACATCAAGTGATGAAAATAACTAGCAAATAATTTCTAAAATAAAATAAAATAATGTAAATATATCAAATACTATATCATATTCTGCCCATCACTCATAGCTACAGGGAAAGGTTCTCCAGGAGAAAAATGTAGACATTTTAAAAAGGATAAAGTTTATTTCTCAAACAAGGAATGAAACTTTTCTACCACAAAACTTCTCTTCAGGCAGAAGGACAAAACACCCAACTGCCATCTCAGCTGTTTTACTCTTCACCAGCAGGTCCCCTTCTGAAAATTTCACTAATTTCTGTGACAGTGCCATCTCTCCCACTTAACAAACAAGTCACGTTTCCTCCTTGTAAGATGAAGTGGTACTTTTACATTGCAGTGATCATAACACACAAATGTACAATTAGACTTCAACCAGAAGGCAGTCAGCAGAATGACAGCAATAAAAGTGGTGCAGTGAATTTATGGTGGAATTTATTGTGTGTGATTCAACCACCTAAAAGGTAGACATTTAGCCTTAGCTTCCCCTTTAGTTGAGAGAGAAGTATCAACATTTCCAAGGATGATTCATCCTATCAAGCTTAAATAACTTCTTTATAAGGAAATGAATCCTCTTTGACAACATCTTTCAGGTATTACTGAGTCCAATGCCATTTAAGATGCATTAGAAAAAGAACAGTGTTGTACTATTGCATAGCATGCAACTGAACTAACTGAAAATTGTTCATATACAAATGGGTGTTAACTACTAATAGCTATACAGCAAATGTTCGTGGTTCTGTGCCAGTGTATATATAGACTGATATGTGTATATATATACACATTTATATGCAGCTATTCATAAGTACAATGAACATATACATCGGAAAATATTTACAAAAGTGAAATATATTGGGAGCAGAAGGACAGAAATCCAACTTTTTGTTTCAGTTTGAATTTTGGGCTACTATTACAATTTTTACTAGTAGAATACTCTGGAAAAAGATACTAAGCCTTACCCTAATGGTATAATATAGTCTTGACAGTCATTTCTCATAACACTCGAATACTTAAAGATCCTGCTCTTATAGGGTTGGGTTTATTTCTTTTGGTTTTTGTTTTTAATGACAGTGGAATCCTAGAAGGGTTTCCATAATGCTTCAGGAATATTTCACATTTAGCAATGGCAGTTATGATGTGACATTTCCTGTCTTGACACCATAAATTTGGGCTGTATCATTTTCAAGCGATCCTGAGAGTCCCACAATGCTGACATGTTCAGTACCCTAATGAAAGCTAAACCTTGTATATGATCTAAGTAGCCACAAGTAAAGATTACATCTTTTAATAAAACCTTATCAGCTACAGGTATATTCAAGCCCTTAGGGCAAAGTGTTGCCATAACTTCAACCTAAAAGACATAAAAGATCCAGATATCAAAATAAGATAAAAGGAGAAAAGTCTGTGCACAGAAGTTGCAAGTGATTTCCTACTGGCATAACCTGCAACTCTCCTGCACAGTCTGGGGCTGATCAGAAATATGAGAACATGACACTTTACTCTGTTCAGTTCTTACTGAGCATATGAACGACAATATAATTTCATGCTCCTCAATAATTCAAGACAAATGCTTCAGTTTGTTTTCTATGTCCCATGCTGTTTGCTTTACACAGAAGAATGAAAAGCAAACACAGAACAAAAAGAATAAAGTATCAAGGCAAATGAGGACAGCACACAAACAAAGGAGCAAAGCAAAATAAAATTAAAAAA
>VXBW01005499.1:799924-879108 GCA_013400375.1 Thinocorus orbignyianus | reverse complement strand
GGGGTGTTTTCTATTAAAATAATTAAAAAGAATTTTAGTAATGTCTACTGCATTTACTGACCAAGGCTACAGTTTCTACCATTTTTGATATATTTTACAGCACTTATCCCACAATTTGAGTTGCGATTCACCAGACAAAAATATTTTCCAAATTACTGAACTAATTTACTTAAAATCTGTGTAGAGGTTCTAATTCCACTTGTCAATTCTTAACTGCTTTTAAAGAAAAGTTAAAGATAAAACTCAGATGTATCATCTAGATTATGACAGTATCTAACATATAACGTGTCATTTCTAAACCTATAAAAAGATGATTCTTAGCACAAAATATAAAGGTATGAACATGTAGATGTGATATAAAGAAGTAAGTGAAAGAACAATAAAAATTTTAGAACGATATGAGAGCTTCCTGTAGTGCACACTGATTTAACATTTGGCTACATGTTGCTTTCCCTCACTTGTTTATTTTGGCTCTGAATTAAACACATTATTCTCATCTCCATCTGTCACAAACCAATCCCTGTCCCAGTTTTTGTTTCTATCATTCTCTTTCCTTCGCAGTGTTAGCGTTTCTTCCTCCACTAAGAATGAGTGGTCTCTTTCAAGACAAGTATTTCAAGTAATGATTTTGAAGATAACATAACCAACAGGAGATAGTGAGGAATACGTCACATTCTCATTCCATTAAGTGTCCATGAAAATTTTAAAGGGGAAAATGGTTTTGTGGAAATTCTTAGTGTACACACTGTTATAAACTGGTATTTTTGCAAGGAGAGGGAGAAAGAAAATATGACAACTGACATCAATTATAAAGGCAATAAGGTTTACTAGGGCAAGAAAGAAAGGGATATGAGTGAAAGGAACTAAAATACTTCTTGGAGGTACTTGTAGGAATACATCTTACACTTAGAATCACAGAATTATTTAGGTTGGAAAAAACTTTTAAGATCATCGAGACCAACTGTTAACCTACCACTGTCGAGTCCATCACTAAACCACATCCCTAAGCACGACATCTACACGCCTTTTAAAGACCTCCAGGCATAAGGACTCCACCACTTCCCTGGGCAGTCTGATCCAATGACTGATAACCCTTTCAGTGAAGAAATTTTTTCTAATATCCAATCTAAACCCCTCCTAGTGCAACTTGAGGCCATTTCCTCTTGTTCTACTGCTTGTTACTTGGGAAAAGAGACCATCTCCCACCTCTCTGCAACCTCCTTTCAGGTAGTTGTAGAGAGCAATAAGGTCTCCCCTCAGCCTTCTTTCCTCCAGACTAAACGAGCCCAGTTCCCTCAGCTGCTCCTCATAACACTCTGCTTCATCAGCTTTGTTGCCCTTCTTTGGATGCACTCCAGCACCTCAGTGTGTTTTTGTGGTAAGGGGCCCAAAAGCGAACACAGAACTTGAGGTAGGAACTCACCAGTGCCAAGAACAGGGGCACAACCACTTCCCTAGTCCTGCTGGCCACCCTATTTCTAATACAAGCCAGGATGCTGCTGGTCTTCTTGACCACCTGGGCACACTGCTGGAATATATTCAGCTGACAGGCAACCAACACTCCCAGGTCCTTTTCTGTCAGGCAGCTTTTCCAGTCACCCTTCCCCAAGCCTTTCGTGTTGCATGGGGTTGTTGTGACCAATGTGCAGAACCTGGCACTTGGCCTTGTTGAACCTCATATCATTGGTCTCAGTCCATCATTCCAGCCTCTCTAGATCCCTCTGCAAATCCATTCTACCCTCAAGTAGATCAACACTGACACCCAATTTGGTGTCATCTGCAAACTTAGTGAGGGTGCACTCAATATCCTCATCCAGATCATTGATAAAGATATTAAAGAGAATTGGCCCCAGTACTGATCCCTGTGACTGGCTGCCGCCTGGATTTAACTCCTTTCACCACACGTCTTTGGGTCTGGCCACCCAGTCAGATATTATCCAGCTAAGAGTACACCCATCCAATCCATGAGGAGCTAGTTTCTCCAGGAAAAACGCTGTGGGAAAGTGTCAAAAGCTTTACTGAAATCTAGGCATACAACATCCACAGCCTTTCCCTCATACACTAAGCAGGTCACCCTGTCATATAAGGTGATCAGGTTAGTCAAGCAGGACGTGCCTTTCATAAAACTACGCTGACTGGACCTCACCACCTGGCTGTCCTGTATGTGCTGCACGATGGCACTCAGGATGATCTGCTCCACAACCTTCCCCAGCANTTCTACCCTCAAGTAGATCAACACTGACACCCAATTTGGTGTCATCTGCAAACTTAGTGAGGGTGCACTCAATATCCTCATCCAGATCATTGATAAAGATATTAAAGAGAATTGGCCCCAGTACTGATCCCCGTGACTGGCTGCCGCCTGGATTTAACTCCTTTCACCACACGTCTTTGGGTCTGGCCACCCAGTCAGATATTATCCAGCTAAGAGTACACCCATCCAATCCATGAGGAGCTAGTTTCTCCAGGAAAAACGCTGTGGGAAAGTGTCAAAAGCTTTACTGAAATCTAGGCATACAACATCCACAGCCTTTCCCTCATACACTAAGCAGGTCACCCTGTCATATAAGGTGATCAGGTTAGTCAAGCAGGACGTGCCTTTCATAAAACTACGCTGACTGGACCTCACCACCTGGCTGTCCTGTATGTGCTGCACGATGGCACTCAGGATGATCTGCTCCACAACCTTCCCCAGCACCAAGGTCAGACTGACAGGCCTGATGATAAATGATGGAGAACATTTCTTTATAGAATTCAGTTCAGGAATAAAAACATTCTTCAAAACAACAGAACTTAATGTGAAGTGGGTAAACATAACTTGTATAAAGGATTTATGTACGTTTATTTGAGTCTAATTGTAAAATAGAATTCTGAATTCTTGCTAGATTGATTAAGTACAGTGACTGAATTCTGTAAATCCAGAAAAATTTCCAGATACAGTTCAAATACTCTCATCAACCTCACTGTTAAATGTGGCAACATTTGTTAAGCGTCAAAACTGTTTTAAAATTCATTTAATAAAATCAAAAGAACCAATCCTGTCATTACTTGACATATTTCTTTTATAAAATTTCTACAAGTAGCATAATCGAACTCACACAGATGCTGGTACTTCAGAAAGCAGTGTTTTTTTTTATATTTCCACATCAGAAATTTCATTTCACATTATTTTAGTTTTCAGGTGTTTGCTCTGTCTTTAATCTACTGATAAGACTATGCTAAGTTACTTACATAATAAAACCTGCAGAGTCAATAGGTTCTTAAAATTCTTTGAACTTAGGTAGTTTCTTTCTGTAGTATTTGACAAACAACCTTTGTATTTTTAAGCTCACTGTTCAACCATTCTCATTATCCAGACTGGAAATACATTATTTTCCTTAAGTCCTAAGTCTTAGGCTCAAAACTCCTACAGGATGTTATTTTATTACAAAATTAAGATGATGATTTCAAAGATAATAATAGGTAATAAAGAGCCACTTTACAATGAGTTCCACATTCCAAGCTTCCACACAGTATACAAAACATTGATGACGTGGGGTTTTTTCCCCTTCTGAAATACATGACTTCAAGCAAATGAATGTCAAAAACTAAGATTGAGATGAGACAATGTGACATGTGTATTTCCACTCAACTTCAAAAATGTAGCTGTTCAGTAAAAATTGTAAAATCGAGTGACAACTCTCCAGCAGATGAATTAGAGTTATGCTTCATAGGATGTCCAGAGGGATTACAAATTCAAAATAGCAGAAAGCTTATCAGAAGAAACTCTGACTGCAGTACAAACAGCAAGTTGCATACACTGATTCTGATCACACTTGATGGGTTAAAAATAGGAGCATTGTCACATACGTGACCACAGCCAAAGTGCTCAAGTCACAGCGCTTTTGGCAATCCCAAGCAAAGCATAGTGCTGACACAAGTTAAAAATGGGAATCAGTGTACTAGAATCCAAAAGCTTTGTTTTACATGGGGCTAAGATAAGCCACCTACTCATACCTGCAGAAACTGGGCAGGCAACAGCATAACATAATAAACAGCAACTACTAGATTAAAATAACATGAGATTCTGCACCCTTCTCTGGATCAAGACGTACTACACTATTTGTAATTTGTGGTATTTTTTGCCTGAAGAGCTTCCAATAACTTTGGAGAGCCCATACTGCCCCCTCTATCTCACGACTGTTTAGTTATGCTTCCCTCACCTTTACCCATGTCTGTTGTACCAGGATATTGGCAGCAAACACTGTCAGGGTTTTGGACAGGTGCAACAATTCAAATTGATAAGATGACATAAAAGAAAAGTTAATTACAATCTTTAGATAATCAAGAGAATGAATACTTGGAGCAATATGTATCTGTTAACCAAAGGAGTATTCTCAGTATGGATCAGGTGAGAATAGTGAAACAGGAAGCAGTAACATGGTACTTCCAAATCATTCCTTTCCTACATGAAACTTCAGCAGTCAGAAACTTCATTCTTCTCCTTGTTCTCCATTCTACAGAAATACAATTTCCGTTATTCATTTAGGTCTTTATATTGTGGGTTTCATCATAGTAACCAAGATCTAATACTGGGCTTTGTAAACTGAGATTTCACTCAGGAAATAAACTCTGAAAATCCTCAAAAATGAGATGGAGCCACACAAATGCACTCAACAACTGGGTTCCAGTTGTCCATAAAGGTACTTTTGTGTAGTTTAGATCACACAGTAGTTGTAGTCACTTAAGTGTTTTCAGTTACTAGCTAACTCTCTGAACAGATGGAAAACTATATGTAAATTCTAATTCCTCTTGCTCTTAAAAATTCTACAATACTGCACCTTCCTTTCACTGTGACAGTTTCGAAGAGGTGATACGGCTGATCATTTGAATTTCTAAACCTTCTCTACCTTCATGCTCTAACTAAAACTCCATCTGCTCCCTAATAGTGTCATTTGTAGGGCAAGACTCTCCACCTGCTCAGAAAACACACACAGCACCCAGCAGTAAGCAAGAACTGACACAGGGAACATGATAACAAGATTCCACAACACAATCAAGTTTTAGAATCATAGAATTGTCTAGACTGGAAAGGACCTTTGAGATCATCTAGTCCAACCATCAACCTAACTCTGACTTAAAAAACAAACACAGCAAAAAAAGCCAAACAAAAAAACCCCACCCAAATAAAAAACACCAACACCCCCAGGTCCTTTTCTGCGAGGCAGCTCTCCAGTCACTCTTCCCCAAGCCTATAGCACTGCATGGGGCTATTTGATTCCATAATTCCTTTCGTGCACTGGGATACAATCTATGATTCTCATAGAAAATGCAAACTAGACATTTATAAATGGCAAACAGAAAGGCCAAACCATTTACTGAACTTGATTTAGAGTATCTCACTAATCTGCTTATACAATTTCAGCATAATCAGGAAAGTTTCAGGAAACACCACAGGTCTGTGAAGCTTTATGTAGTGAAACATACATAGGAAACAATTTCATAATTCAAATGCAATACTTTTCAGATACCTAGTTTATCATATTTACTGTATTCTTTTTCTAAGAATCTGGTTTCCTCATCCAACGCTTTCACGCTTAGCTTTAGAGAACATGGCTGTTTCCTGAAGCTCAACAGAATTACTCAAATGCTTAATTTTAAATACACATTTGCAAGATCAGTGTTCTAGCCTTGTCTTTCCATACAGAGTGTAATGAGTGGTGTATGATGAAACATTCTAATAATGACGAAGCCCAGGAGCACAGGCCCTTTGTATCTGAATCTTCATACTGTGAATTGTTCATCAGGCAATTCATTTTAAGTGTACCAAAAATGCTGCTTCTGTGGGAACAGATGCCTTCAATGGCTAAACTCTTTATTTGATATCTCAGACTCTGAGATTCCTTCTGCGTAAAAGATGGTAATTATGTTAAGATTCAGATAACACAAGAGGAAGACATTTAAGTTATATACTTTAAGAGGTACAAATACAGCCAAGAATGCTTAGGCATTTAAATCAACCATAATAAACAGAGCTAGCAGATAATACTTGCTTTGTTCACAATGCTGGCTTATTTCTTTCCCAGTTTACTCAGTCTGCATGGTTACAAAAAGATCAGACTTGCATTATGCTTGTATTTCTTGCAGTACTCCTAATTTGATTTTCCAGTGGGGGATTCTTAAAAGCTTATTTTTAAGGCTTAATGTTGAAGATGATAAATGAAGAAGCTAATGGGAGGGAAAAAAAAAAAAAAAAGAAAAAAAAAAGTCTAAGTTGCTTTGCTTATCTGCTAAAGCATTTTGGAGCAAGAAGAAAAAAATATTTTTGTTGATTATTTTATGTATTAATTTGTGTCCAGCTTACTGTATTAACCATTCACAGGTATGATGAAGTGGCTGAGTGTTTTATCTGGTAGCTCAAGACATAAAGGAAATAACAACTAGAGCAGACAATGGATGATAAGAGACTTGGAAAGTCTAACAAGTTGTTTAGCACCTAGATTTATGTAGTATACAATCAACAATTATTACTCTTGAACTAATAAAAATTACACTTTGGTCAACACTGGGTAGCTCATTTCCCTGGCAAGTTGTCTTTGTGACTTGAGTAGCAGATGTTATTTTCCAGTTTTCATAAATGAAGCCTCCTCTCTTTTGTGAAATCAGAATCACCCCTTATCTATGCGTTGGATTTGTGCTTGGTTTGTGTGAACAGAGAATGACAAAGAAACAAGATTTTTCACTGTAGCATCATTACAGAGAGGAAGAAAATCAGAAATATAACTTACAAGGCTTTTATTGCAGTTTTATCTTTTGGTATTATTATAATATTTTATTTTTTTTTAACATAAAGACTTTCTTTTTTGGTTATGATTGTTTAAAAATCAGTCAGGCCCCTTAAATAGAATACAAGTACTTTATCTGTGTATGTCTTACTTTTAATTTGAAGATAATATATTGCTTAGATCTTGACATTCAAGTTTCCTGTCCTGAAGCTGCCATTATTTTTCAACTTTTATTAGAGAGAACTTTTTTAATTGAGTTAAAAGGAGTTCACAGAAGTAAGAAATTTAACACAGCTCATGGATAGTTTCCAAAAATTTCATTACAAACAAATTCTTCTAGTAGTTGTTACAAAATATTTTTTTCCTTCGTTTTGACATTCTGGAATGGAATAAAGATGAATTCTTAAATAATTAACTTACTCCCCTTCATAAGAAATCATTAATTTGTTAAACAACTTTAATTAATGTTTGGGGCTTATCATCAATCCAGTTCAGCATAAACAAATATTCCTTTCACAAAATATTCACTCAGTTCAACATGTTCTTTATTTTAAGCAGTTCTGTCTCTATACTTAACCAGCTAGTTTGTGATCAATACAGACTACTAAATCAGACTTTCTGGAAAAAAATAAAAACCATAACAAAACCCAAATAAACCCTAATTACCTTCTTTCTAATTATTTACTGAATGGGTTTGATCAGGTTAAATCCTACATTATGTTGCCAGAGCAAGAGTGGATTTAGGAAAATTAAATTCAGAAGTCATGAATTTCCTGTCTGTTATCGCTGGTTGGTGCGGCTCAGATAATTTTTTTCTAGGACCATCAGATGCAGACTGCCAAGTGAACATATGCAAACCCACTTACGCCCTGGCAGACAAGACCCTGTGAAAACATAAACCTGAGCTGATTCTCCCCTTCCAGCCAGCTCTCATGCTCTCTGTAAATCTCTCTTAGTATAGGCTCAGGTGTGAACGATATGAAGGAGAGGAGGCCTCACAACATTCTTCACATGAGAGTAGTTCATATCTCTGCTTAGCTGACAATGTCAGCTATCATATGTGTAAGGTCAATAGTAATTTTGCCACTGGGTTAAATCCTAATTCCTCTGAATCCTGTTTTCAAATTGTGAACTGCAATTGATGAGGGGTTTAACTCCGCAATCCTGCCAGAGAACAGCAATAGACGCAAAAATAAATTGAGAAGTTTATTTATATTCACAGGTTTTATTTGTTCCTGTTGTAACATTACTACTTATTTTTATTTGAATGTTAGTCTATCCTGGAAAAAAAATGGAATTATGAAATATTATAATCAGTTTCCAAGTCTCCCTTCCCTGAAGATATTGTTTGAAAAATCATTAAAGTTTCAGAACTTAGGTCATATCCCTTTATTTAAACAATATACTGTGATTTTAAAAAAAATAAAAAAATCAGTCAAATAAAACCTAAATATTATAGTGTAGAACAAGCTAACCAACAGTCCAAATTCAAAATTGGCATGAAAAAGGCAAGCTGGCTAAGATGCACAAATTATTAGGAATTTTTCAGTTTTCTTACCTTTGTACAGCTTCAACATGAAGAGCACTTTTTTCCCCAGTAATGATAACAACCAAAAACAACACTTAATTTATAATGATTAAAAGTTTTCTGGACACAGAAAAAGGAAAGCAACAAAAAAATATCCTCAGGCAATCCTGTTTCTTTTTTCTTTTTTTCTTTTTTTCTTCTCCCTTCCAGAGCTTTACTGCTTTGTTCTTTCTTCCTACTAGCTTTCATTTTCATTTGAACTGGAATATACTGCTGTATACGGAAAGTCAATCTTTTTGGTCTCACTAAAAAACCTGAAGATTTTTAAATATAAAAAATAAATTCCCATAAATGGCTTATCTGCTGCAGACCTCCACCAATTGAACTGCTTAAGTTTTTGAAGCCAGGTGTAGTTACTTCTTTGAAATTCTCTGGTTTAGGATTATAATAGAAAGAAAAAAAAGTTCAAGTAATTATAATTTTAATTATTTCTTTCTACTTTAACATTTTTGTTTCATAAGTAATTCGCTATGTAGTTCTCTACAATTCAGCACGTAAAATTTAGCTGGCGGAGGAGTATTGGCATGGTGAAATTCTATACTTGTTGCTTTTTTCAACTTATTCTAAGACTACACAAGTAATTTTGGAAGCATTTCAGCTTAGGACTCTGTGGTTACATGAATTCTGACACATTAGATGTGCCAAAGCCTGTTCTATGGCACTGAGAGCAAGTGGCATGGCTGGCATGCAAAATGTTAAAATCTCTTATTTCAGAAGAGAGAAGCCTTAGCTATACTAGTTATTAGCAACTGTCATTGATCTATGCTACTACCTAAATTGTCCCTAATTGTCCCTAAATACTGTTCGAGAAAGTGGTAAGTGCATCAGCCAAAGCATTTTAGGAAATGTGCCAACAACTAAACAGCTCCAGCCCTGTTTGCTACTATGCATAGCTTGTAACTCCTGCATCTTTTAAAACACAAAGCAATAGCCCCTTGACATATAATACATCGCTCTCATCACAAAAATAATTAATTATAAAACCTAAAATATAAGGTGGAAATTTAACAATCTTTTCTGTGCTTGGGAACTGCAAGTATGACCTTTCAGAAAAGGCACCCCTGCATTTAAAGATTCTGTAATTATTATATTTCAAAGCAATTACTATATAGCAATTAATGTATCTACCGTGATATTAAAATAATTAAGCCAAAACAACAATTTTAAGAGCCTGAAACTTGCATTTTATAACACTGCTTCTGTGAACTTAATTTCAACATCAATTGAGTAATTTCCCCTCTTTTGCTCACTGGTTTATGCCAAATACAGTTTACCAAAATCAAAGCAACGAAGTAATTTTAAACATGCTATTATAAAACAAAAAGCATAATTAAAAAAAATAAAAAGCTAACACAAAAACCCCCCAGTAACCTAGTGAAAATAACATCCTGAATGTATGTGTTGTTTGCATTTGCAATCACTTGATGACTATTGTATCAACATAGATGAACACGCTAGCAGGTAGCTAAGGATCTTTTTATCTTTTTAACCACAGATACAGGAGAATAATAATTCTGGCATCATAAAATCACATATAATAGATGACCAAACTATTTCTAGGTGTTAACAAATTCTTTAAGAATACCGGGAAATTAGACTACTCTCTATACATACTTTAATGAACCTTTCAGGAACCATATTTTCCAGAAGTGTAGTCATGTCCTATAACACAAAGAAGAGGGAATAGAAACAAGGAAATATTCTATATCCTTATTCAGCACAGTATCATTTGGTTCAGTAGTCTATAGTAATCTACATTCTATTAAAGCCTGATACATTTCAGTTCTCCATGGAGCAACTTTTATGGCAACTAAATAAAAAAAATTAAAAAAAAAAAAAATGCACAACTTGTAAATCCCCTTTTGGGAAGAAAAGCACTGAACACTCTACATTCAGATAAAATATACAGTAAATGGAAATAGGATATTTTATTTGATGGTATGCTTATGTAATCATTTAACGATTCCTCTCCCTAGATTCCAACATAGAACAGAATGGTATCGTGGCCTTGTTTTGGTCTCTGCTGGGGTTTGTAGGGTGCTAATTTTGCTGTTGACAAGAGTCTTGATATTGATGCTACACAAAAATGGATTTTTTGTGTCTTATAACCCTGCCAACCCTACTGAGCTCTACTTCTATTTCTGTCCCAGTGGGTCAAAGGCACAGTTACCTCCATCTCCAGCTAACATAACTAGATCATAACCACTATTTCCTCTAAGTTATCCAACTACTAACATAGTTAGACTAAAATAACTACTACTATTGTTTTTATCATCTCTTTTCTAGAAATTTGCTGCATCTTTCTTAGCGAGAAAGACCATGTGCCTTAAGGCATGCTTTTTTTTTCCCCAACATTACTTACTGGTCTAATAAAAATATTCGTTTACATTATTATATATGAAGTAAACTGAATTCTTCAGGCGGTTTAAATGTAAAATACACAATATTTCACAGAACATTTCGTTCACAAATTTTCCGCTGCCATTATTAGCTCTGTCAAGTTAAAGTTTCAGCTGCACTTCCCTGTTTCTGTATGCTATACTCAGCCTACGTAACCTCTACAGAATGAAAACCAACGTGTTGTTTCAGCTTCCCGTCACAAGCTCACATTTAAAGCCTTGTTCCAAGGTACATATGTAGAATGTACATAAGACCATTACAAACTGAACTTACACATGCCAAATCTCACTGATTGATTTCTATCAAATAAAGACCAGAGGTCATAAATTCTTCTTTCACCCATTCACTTACAGAACTAAGCCTTTTTAGCATACTTTTGTATGACTACCGGATTCCAAGTGACAATGTCCTTGCAACAGTAAGGAAATCTACAATGCTTTGAAAATATAGAAAAGGAGACTTTTCCCGGTGGTGACATGAAATATGTAGTGACTTATGGCAGATAACACACAATCTTTGCAAAATCGCTAAGAGCAATTCAACCTAAGTGTTCTAGGAGCTTGCAACCACATTGTTTTCTAAGGTCAACCATCAAAATGTAGGTTTAACCTTACCTTTTGATTTAGCTATCTGAAGCAGAATTTCAGCAAGAACAATCCTATCCCAATAAAACATTTTTAAAATGTGGCACAGCTGGATTCTGCAGTCACAAGTCATGCAAAAACACACAATAAAGAAAAGAAGAGTCTGCCCTGAAGCTTAGGTGTGAAGGAGAAAGACTGATCAAATTATAAACTGCAATGAAGGGATAGAGAACAGAAAAGACTACACGTATCAGTAGGTCAGATCTTGAAAACAGAACAACAGCTGACGGATCCAGAAGCATCCCCTGATCAGCTATCCGGCACACCTCTGCAGACTCTGGCACTACCAACAACCCTACAAGCAAGGACCTACTTGGTCCTTTGGGTGGAAGACCAAAATACATAGTCTAGCCTATTATAGGAAGAGAATACGGGAGACCAGATTCAAACAGTTGGGAAATGGAGTGTGGACTTCAGAACCTAGAAAATGGCAGCGAAGAAAGCAAGTTATTATTTATTTTCTCATATTTGTTGCTATCTTAACCTCTGAAGAGCAAGCCATTGCCTCTTAAAAAGACTCTTTTGTTTTACGTACAATAAATGGCAATGTAAAACACAAAAATGCTTTAAATACTGTCACTTCCTTTGTTAGCATGATATCTAAGACTTCACACAGGGCTGCTGAATTCAGATGTAAATATGTACATTGTAGCTGCAATTTTTTTCTTATTTTTAATACTGGAAATCAATTTCAAGTTTTCACTTAGCCTTTTATTGTGGAGAGCACCCAAGTACAAAGGAAAAAAAAAAAGAGTTCCCTTTTCTTATCAGCTACCAATGTATACCTCAACAGACGTATTCTACAAACACGGCAAACCTTGATAAAACCTTTCTGGCATAGAGAGAAGTAAGAAATGTACTGAGGCAGGGTTTGCCAATACTTGCTCTAACATTAGGAAAACATTTCTCCTTTGACTACAACAACAAGCAAAATATAGCACTTGAAATTTATCTGGGAGATACTTGAAGCCAAGGTTATGGAGGTCCTACCTCTAGGTCAGTGAAAGTAAAGCAAGCTGAAATTGCACAAGAATGTTAAAAATTCAACAAATGTAACGCTGACAACCATCAAAGACCTGAGTGTTAGCTGAATTTTGTTCCACAGTTCTCTTATAGAATTCATGCATTTTAATAAGCCTAATAATTTGTACATATTGTGAACTATAATTATTTTGCTTTCAGGCTGATTTACTACTGTTGACAGGAAAGGAGTGGAAAAGCATCACCTTTTATTTTTTTCAAATACTTGATGCGGTGGAGTGATTAGGAGGATTATAAATAACAAAATATTATACACTTTCAGGAATGTTCAGAAATTCTGAATTAAGCCACTCTTACAAAAATGTCATAAAAGCTTTGTTCAGCTTAATTCATGCCTTAATACTCTAAGCATCTGAAGAAGTCTAATGGAGGGTATTTTCCCCATTCTTCCAAAAATAATAGTTTCAAGCAACAGCGGTTCTTTTATAAAACACAGTATTTTATAATAAAGTGACAACCTTGAATTAAACTCCTCTTTAGGTTTCCACATGTAGGAATATGATGTATCTAAGACCACTTGTATCCAGTACTCATAAATCTAAGAAACTTTTTGATTCATGTTCTGCAAAATGTAGGCTGATTAAAAGACTTTCTGAGGGCAATCTATTGAAAATAACATCCTGTTCCATATGGACACTAGACATTACATCAAAGCTGCAGTTTTTCAAATCCTAAATTTAGGAACCGAGGATTGACATTGGCAGTCTTGATCATCTAACTCAAGCCTCTTGCAATCTCAAACTATTCAAGTACAAAGGTTTAGTCCAAAAGGGTCAGCTGAACATGTTCACTAATATATCTACACAAAACACATGCTACGAAGTACTTTTTCCAAACTCCACAGCCTACTATGCTGCTCACAACTACTTCCTTTGAGTCCTGAGAGATTTTGTTTGTTTAAAAAAAAAAAAAAAAACAACCACCATAATTCCTGACAGCAGTATACAGCCCAAATAATAAAGGAAATTAAAGACAGCAATTGGTGACAAATTAGGTTTTGGAAGGAACCTTTCTGCATCTTCAGATGCCACATAGTGATAGGCAAAGCGCAGAATCCAGGTACTTGACAGACTTTAGCATCACTAAAATTTTACTGAAGCCTACTACACATCTCCGAGGCCTTGGCAGCTAACCTTTTCAGGAAGCAGAAAAGTTCCTACATTTTCCCCCCAAACCAACATTATGATTTCTCACATAAATAAGGATTCTTTCTTTCAAGTAGTGTGTTGTCCAGAACTGCGTTTTGGCCTCAACAGATTATAGGACACAAGGGTGAAAGAGCTCTCCTCAGCTACTGAGTATAAATTCTAGCAACGGCAAACAATCTCAGCCTATAATCTCGTCTGTAAATGTATCAGACTTCATTGCATAAATAATAAAACTCCTTGTTTTCATTGTTTCTATTGCCATGACTTTTTTTAAACATTACAATCCTTAATTTTCAAAAACAACGAGAAAAACAGAGAAAATGACAAAAATTAATTCATATAATGAATTTCTCTAGTATTAAAATGCATGGAAAATAACCTATGAAACAAATAACTTAATCATGAATATTCCTAGTTTAGAACAGGTAACAATACTTTTGAGAGTAACTAATAACCTCAACTGTTGCTGTTTCGGTTGGTTTTTTTGTTGTGGGTTTTTTTGTTTGTTTGTTTGTTTGGGTTCTTTTTTTGTTTGTTTGTTTGTTTGTTTTTTGTTTTGTTTTGTTTTTTTTTTAAGACAGTGCTTTCAATAGATTATTTATTATTCTTATCCTGTAACAACTTTTGATCTTCAAGGAGATGACCTGTGAAAATATCATTCTCTTTTAAGGTGCTTCACTCTTATAAATAAAGACTGAAGAATCAATGTAAGTTAACCAGCATCAGCATCTGAGAAATGTTTATGTGAATACATGAACAATAACTCCATATGGAAGTACAATGACCAGGTAGAACCAAATTACATAAGCCAATATGGCAATATCCTAAATTAATTATCTCTAAGTTAAAGCCAATTCTTTACACGTTCTTTTGCTTCCCATGTCTGTCTTCGTTCTCCCTGTCTATATTGCTCAATCACAGCAGTTCAGTACCTGACACACTTTGTCCCTTTGTCTTCAAACACAAGGAACTTCCTAACAACTTAACAGCACAGAGTCACGGGCGACACCAACCATACCTCCTGCTTACCTTTGCTATGCTAGACCTGAAAGGACAGCCTGGAATAAGACATTCCACTCAATTTATAAAGAAAATAATAGTAGCTGCCCACTTTAAGTTATTTACTAAATAAAACTGTTCAGTTTATCCACAGATAAAACTATGCAAATGGCACGGATTCAAATTATTTCAGTACATATATGTAGATATACACAGAGATACAAGCTGTAACTGCATTACTCTATCTCCACTAGCATGCCACAAGCCACAAAATACTTCCCAAAACACTGTAAGTCCACTAGGACCTAAAATAAAGTCAAATAACCTAAGTGACCCTCTTCAATACTAAAGGCAATCTTTTGGCAAAAAAGGGTTAGGATGAATGGTGAAAGCAGACCATGACAGGTCTACTCAGACAGTGCAGAGGGTAACCGGGTTTGGGATCATCAACTCCCCTTCAGTAGAATTGAGCAATCTATTTCTTTTTTTACAATATATCTTACCCTTTATTAATTCATCAAACCCCAGAGAATCATATGCATTTCTTGAATTTCATAGTCTCTGGAACACTATTAAATTCACGAAAGCCAAAATCTAAAATTTTAACCAGGAGCCAAATTTTAACTGCATAACTGTAATCTCTTAAGGACCTTCGCCCCCTCCCCCCACCCCCAACCTGTAAGCTTTGTTTACATTCTTAACTTTGTAAGACTAGTATTTCTTTGTAATTTTTAAAGTCATCTAATATGTAGTCTCACTACATGAAAGATGCCTAATTGGCTAATGTGAGGCTTAATTTGGATAGGGTTTTACTTACAAATCTAGGATGAATCAAACTGGTTCATATTTCAAATATACCTCATTTATGTATTACATACATGATCCTTAAAAACAAACACTTTTTAAAAGTGACTATCTTCAGGACTGATGCAAGGGAAGTCATATTTAAGTTATTTTCCAGCAGATTTCACAGATGGTTCACAAGGCTTTTATAAGGCACAGGAAGAAGACAGTTGCTTATTTCTTTGTACCGATGCTAGGCACAATCTGTACTTAAGGCTAGATACAGTATTTTGTCAATAATTCTCCTGAACCTTACTCCTAACTAATATTTCTCACATCAAAGCGAATTACTAAAACATAAAATGAAAAGACTGCAAGGAAATAAGTATATTTCACATTGATGAGATGTCAAGTATTGCCTTAAAAAAACATGTAATACATGTACAACCTTTTATTCACTCTTCTATGTAGTCTATGGCAGAGTCTATTTTTTTGGCACAAATGAACATATGGAAGCACCATTGAAGTCATCATGGAATACACTAGTTAGACCATTTTAGGAAAAAAAGAAAAGTTTTTCAGAAGATACCCACGGGCTAATGTTGTAGATCAAATTCTGACAGAGTACCATCATCAGCTTATGTCCGATCACTAGGCTGTGAAGGGAATCACTACAAACTTCAACTTCATATGTTTCATTTTCAAAGCCTACCTCATTCATAATAGACACCCTTCCTGATGTATCAGGAGGAGTATGACTTTTTTCAGAATTTGCTCTTTGTTATAGAAAACAGCAAAAAGAAACAAGGTCTAACGTATCATACTGGTATTCTTCTATAACCTTCACATAGACCAATTCTTTGTCAGCCTTCCAACAGCATTGCAAAAAATAATAATCCATTAAAAAAATAAATAAAAATAATCAGGATATATTTTCTTTACAGATTCTAAAGACTCAACTAACCTGGCTGCAAGCATCTGACACCAAGCAAGTGGCATATGTAAGTTGTTTACAGACTTTGTGTATCTCAGAAATAGAAAGCCTAAGGCTCTTGTCAAGAAGCTTCAATTCGCTCTAAAACACTGTTCTTCTAAGACATTAGTCTCTGAGATCTCATGTCTTTTTGCTCGGCGATGTTCTTTGAACAAATACAGCATCTCTGGTGGGGGTTGCAGAAGGAAATCACATTGGTTAAGTGTATGTGCCACACTGAAATTGAAGGACAGCACTTGAGAGATTTGAAAGTGTTAGCCCATAGTCTTGACTCATTGTGTTATCTTCTTTTTACTAAGTTTAGCCATCTATTTCCTTTTTTTTTTGGTTTTGTTTGTGCATTTTATGGTAAGGGGGAGTATTGCATTATAGAAGTTCAACTGCAAGAAGCCTTTTACAACAAAAACCATACCTTATAATTTTTCAGTCTTATAGGTAGTTGCTTAATTATACACTCTACTCTTATAACCTACAGACGCATCAAGAAATTACTTAAGACTGTAATACCATGGCATTTAATACAGCACAATGATTTAACTTCACAGTTCTATAAAAAGCTAGATGTATTATGGGAGTCATACATATCTGCACCTCTTCAAGATTCTTGTGATATATTAAACAAATAGGTGCAGAAAAATTACCTTTTCTGTTACATAAAACAAGATTTTGTAATGCACTTCACAAGCAATTCCAATATCCCCTTGTTCTGTCTAGAGCTCTCAAACAAGAAACAGAGAGAACTCATCCCACTCTTCTCCTGGATGGTTTAATTCCCCACAGACCTGACACTTCCTTTCTAATATGTGATACAGCAATTTATTATCATTGCCTCTCTGGCTGACCTAATTATAGGGAAACATATTCAATAAGAAGCCTCTTCTTGCCTTCCCAGAGCTTCCCTCCCACATGTCTATGTCTGTTTCATCAACTGTATTTTTTTCATCAATACAGTACATATATTTATGTGTGAAACATATATTAAATTGACACATTCGAGTAAGTTCAGGGAAGCTCAACAATAATAAGATTTTTTTAAAAAACAACCAAACAACAAATCAAACCTAATACTCTGAGTTTTCTGAGATCCAACTACCACAAAAACCATAGAGCCTGACATTTCTTTCATCTTTATTACACCTGAAGAAGTTATTTTTAGCTTTTGTGCACTGTAATCCATTCGCTGTTAGCTATGACAAGCATCACAAAATAATTAACTAAATTCCTCTCTAGCAGTAGCACCACTGGACAGCTGGTTTAGTTATTCCCACTGTGACACGTGAAGAAAATGTATTTCTTTCCTTCAGATATAAAAGGAAGTAGCAACATAAGATGTCGGCTTCAACAAGTACTGCAGTACTATCATTAATGACTCATGTCTATCATGTATTTTCCAGTAGCTTCTTAATTTTTAAAAATCTATCTTTACATAGGTATCTTGAGATTAAATTCAGGAGATTTTTTAAGTATTGTGCAGGACTCAGCTTACCATTGCCCAAATTAGCAGTAACTCACTGATACTCTTTCATCAGATTTCATCATCTTGATATATATCAAGAAGATACATACATGTGTATATATGTATACCCAGATGAATACATAAAAATGACACAAAATTGTCTACATAACCAGAAAACAAGGATTCTTCACATTCTTACATCAGTTCTGGAAAGCATTCAAATCTCTCTCTAACATAAGCCTACATTATGTTGTTTAATTCAGTGCAAGCTGAACTTTTTCAACATATATGTTAGAAGTGACAGAGATAATCAAATTAAGTATGGTTTAATGTGTTGGGTACATAGGACAATTAAAGCATTTCTGTTGTTATCTAGTTGCCAGTTACATATTTTCTCAAGCTTCAAATTTTCCAATGTAAAGTCAGTCTCCCTCTCTATCAATAAATAATTATGATAGAAACTGAGAAATAACAATTTTCTATAGCCATTTCATGGCAGGCACATAAAAGTACTTGAAAATCAAAATCCTTCAAAAACAACATTGATATTTGTTATTCTAATGACAAGAGATTGTAATTTTTCCTCCTTACTCCTGATATCGCTGAGGAGAGGAGGGGAGAGGTATGACCAGTGCGAACACAATATGTTTTGTAAAAAGACAAAACAGGTCCAGAATAAAATGTCTATCTAGAGGGAAGACAAACTGAAGCAGGCAAATAAAAGTTTTGATATTTCCACCAAAGACCCACATTAAAATAATTTTTGAGAACAGGAGAACAAAAGCAGAAGCAGAGGGAACACCAGTAGGCTTAACTGACTCTTAGCATGGAGACTATTCCCTTCATTACAACTTTTGGAAATTTTAAAAGAAAATTTCAGGTAACAGAAAATATAATACTGTGACATGGTTTGATGAAGCAGAGCAATCCACCTTGAAAACACAGCATCTGCTCCTCGCCTGGAAACATGGACCCTTCATCTGCACCCTNCACCAAGATGATCAGAGGGATGGAGCACCTCTCCTATTAGGACAGGCTGAGAGAGCTGGGGCTGTTCAGCTTGGAGAAGAGAAGGCTTCGAGGAGACCTGAAGCAGCCTTTCAGTATCTGAAGGGAGCTACAGGAGAGCTGGGGAGGGACTCTTTGTCAGGAAGTCTAGTGACAGGAAGAGGGGTAATGGTTTTGAATTGGAAAAGGGGAGATTTAGATTAGATATTAGGAAGAAGTTCTTTCCTGTGAGGGTGGTGAGGCACTGGAACAGGTTGCCCAGAGAAGCTGTGGATGCCCCATCCCTGGAAGTGTTTAAGGCCAGGCTGGATGGGGCTTTGAGCAACCTGTTCTAGTGGGAGGTGTCCCTGCCCATGGCAGGGGGGTTGGAACTTGATGATCTTTAAGGTCCCTTCCAACTCTAACCATTCTATAATTCTATGATCTCAATCAGGATAAAGAGGAGGACTAAAAAAGCATTATCATTTTACCCACTTTAAAACACAGGATTTGAAATGCATCACTCGTCCTGTTATTGTGTAGGTTCCACATCTTTTTATGATTAACCCATCTTCCTCCCTCCTCCCTCTGCCTTTTTTTGTTTGTTTGCTTCTCTGTTTAAAAGAAACAAAGCTTATTTGAGTAGGTACTCAGGACCACAGGAACAACTGAGCAGAACTAAATATCTAATTGTCCATAAAAGCTCGCCAGGTGTCACAATAGTTGACAAAATGGTGTGCCACTCCTGAATTTGTCCTAGAGCAAAGACATCAGTGAAAATTAGAAGAAATAACAGAAACAGTGTGTTCTCTTTGCTGCACATTTCTATTCCATTATTTTTGTCTTCCAGGCATGAGTATGTATCCAGAAACAAAAGGTACACGGCACACCTCAAGAAGGTTCTTTCAAATGTGTACCTAAAATCTCCAACACCACTTGTAAGATATGGAATTTTGCTTATTAAACTAATTTCAGTTAGAGCTTCGATTTCCCGCCCGTAAAGAGTTGTATTTTGAAAAATACAGGTCTCAAGAGACTCTAAAAAAAAAAAAAAGGGGGGGTTGGGGGGGAAGAGGAAAACTAATGAAGAATGTAACCCTCAACTAAACCGTCAGGTTACCTCTAATATTTGTAACATTTTTTATTTTGCCAGACCAGTTAATAAAAATCCCTCTCCCACATACCAAGATGCAAGTATATTCTCAAAACTCCCATTTCTTCCACAGGGTTATTACAACTAAGGGCAATTAAGCCCAACTGAGTCTTCCAGTTTCAAACTGACTGAACCATTTCTCATTCTTCTCTTTTTGTTTAATAAAAAACTCACGGCAATTTTGGATGGTAAGCAGGCCGACGTATCTGTAGGCTATCTCCGTGTTGACAAGCTTTATTCTGTCTTTGCTTGGGGTCAAGCATGACAAATTTCCAGGCAGATAACACTTGTCACATCTTAAGCCCAGCCAGCCAGCAATCACGCCTGCTGCTCGCAGAAGCAACATCTGCCGCTGCAAGAAACAAGAGCTCTTGATTCACACAATCTCTTGCTGAGCTCCCAGCTCATTAGGATCTCCTAAATGCTGCCTCTTACACATGAAAAACACACCTATCACTGAACAAGCAAAGTGCCTCGCTCCCTGCTAGACCCTTGAACAGAGCAAGCTCCTGCTGAGCCTGAGCTTGGCAAAAGCAAGAGCCCCCTTCACTCACAGGAGCCAGATCTTTTCAGACTGTCTGCCAGCATTACCCGGTGAGTGAGAGGCTCTTCAGCTCTTCAGCCAAATCCAGGCGGCTTCATGAACACTGTGCTAAAACCCCAAGTGCAGCAGCACCTGCTTTACACACAACCTGGAGCCCACACAGGGGCGAGCATGGTGCTCCCTCTGCAAAGCCGACCAGCGCACCACAGCTCCCCCTCCTTTGGGTGCCTTGCCTAGGAAGGTATATTGGAGCTACAGCATCACTTTAACATTTACCATAAACTAAAATTTCCTCAAAGCCCCCCAAACTTACCTAGCTGCTTGGCACGTAAAGAGCACAATCAACTCCCTGTCCTTACTTACTCATTCTCAGGTAGATATCCCTGTATTGCCTTAAGGTTAAACTTTTCTAGTACAGAAAAGGACAGATAAACTTGGCAGTTAAACAGAACAAAGAATTTCACGCTTAGTCCCCTTGATACGAAATTACATTTCTCATATTGGAAACGGTGTGTTAGGAAGAGGTGAAATTTCACTTGGGAAAAACTTCAAAAGCAGCAGCTTTTATGGGATTTACATCTAAAAGACTGTAACAGTCTAATTTTCTTTTTAAACAATCCTATTCATATAACATGCGCCTTGAATTGCAATAGAACAAAATGGTCTTTCTTTGAAGGAAAAAAAAAGAAGAAGAATTCATGTCCTCCTATACTCGGACAAAACTCTTTGGGGAAAAAAATAAATACCTGGAGCAAAATTCAGCAATTTTACATGGATCAAAAGAATTAAGAAGCCTAAAATATTAAGATATTTGAGTTAGTCAATCCTTAAAACACAAGACAAGTACTACTGAGATCTTAGGATAAAATCTTTAGTAGGTATTACTGGGCTCTAGAGGATGAAAGAGAGTCTAACGATGGAGGAATATCCAATTGCAGAAATAAATACTACGTCTTGTTTACTGAGACCAGTGTTTTCTTCAATACTACAATTAATTTCCTTTCTCTGTAGCCACAAGATCCCTTCTACTATCCTAGAGAAAGGGTTACTCCACAGCTCAAGGAGTTTCATTCCAGAGATCTGCTTTCTGTTTCCTACCACTTCACAAACTTCCTATGTTTTTCTTACTATGTGCCTCTTATTACTCTGCTGCATTTTTTTTTTTTTTTAATACAGAATCAGAAGTTTGGCTTTTAAACAAAAAAAACACTACTTTGTAAAGCACTTCTGGACCTGTAAGCTGCATTGTGGAAGTATCAGAAATTAATGAGCATGGTGGACCACAATCCAAGCTACCCGAGGCAAAACAAAATAATTAAGTATCTAAATTAGTTTCTTGTGGATGCCATAGAATACTCATTGTAGATGTAAAACCAGAAATGTTGCTTTTTTTTTTCCAGATACTGCATGCTTAGTGCTCTTCACCTTGTAGCGTTTAATACATTTAAATTCAGCCTAGAGAGCCGGTTTTAATGGAAGGACAAAAAAATAGATATACACAGAAAAAAACATACTCTGATGCATATAAAGATCACAGACCCTCAGCTGACATATGGCAACATCATATTAGACTTTCACATTGCAGACTCTTGAGAAATTGCTTGCTGCTTAACAACCTTCTTATTGTATTCTTAAATAAAAGAGGGAAATACTACATTCCTTGAAGATTATTGTAACAGAATATTCTAAACACAGTTGTCTCCCTCTAGAAATGACTCATTACTTATGGGGATGGGAGCCAGCAAATGTAAAAGCACAAAATACCTGATAAAGCTCATTAGGAAAGGTACTATTATTTACAGTCACTTGTTCCTTCCCACAAGGATTCAGAATTTTTATTTTTCTTTTTACAAACAAATGAGACTAACATAAAGTTATGATTAAGACTTTGCTTGATAAATCTGGAAATAAATATTTATTTTGAGAGTTCTCTTTCCTTGCAAAACACTTGACTTAAGTAATTGGAAAGGCGCAGGAACACCTGCGGGAATGAGTTGTTATTAATAACAATGTCATATTACTGCTGACATTAGATATTACATTCTTTTAGCTGGATCTTGTTATAAACTTCCCACTGTTCAATACAGTTAGGAGAGAAAAGCACTAGTTTGACAAACAGCAGGAAGCCGACGCCAGCAGCAGCAGCAGTTGCAGCATGGTGTGAAGAGTGCAAGGCTTGCCATGTCCCTGGCGGGGGGACTGAGGAGGTTTCTGGCCACCAGCACTCTCAGGCTGCATGTGTGTTGAGGGGTTGGACAGCAGGTCTCACAAGAGGGGCTGTGCCTGGGCAGAGAAAGTCTAAATTTGACCTCAAGCTGATTGACACAAAACCCATGTGACTAAGTTCAGTTAAGACTAGCTAGGGTTAGACTGGACATAAGGAAGAAATTCTTTACTGTGAAGGTTGTAAGACACTGGAACAAGTTGCTCAGAGAAGCTGTGGATGCCCCATCCCTGGAAGTGGTCAAGGACAGTTTGGACAGGGCTTCGAGTAACCTGGTCTAGTGGAAGGTGTCGCTGCCCATGGCAGAGGGAAAGGGGTTGAGGGGTGGACTAGATGATCTTCAAGACCCCTTCCAACCCAAACCATTCTATGGTGCTATGATTCTACAACAAAGAAGAAAAAAATCAAGATAAGAACTGGTTACCATTAATAATCTAGTGATCTTCTATTAAAAGACTACCAGATATACATTAAGAGTACAAGACAGGAACTTGTTCAAAAGGTTACTATATTTTAATATTTTAGTTTTACACTAAATTTTGATATCTTGTTAATAGGATCAATAAGTAAATTTAGTATGTTGAAACTCTCATTTGATATTTAGTTATTATTTTGATGTAACTACTTAGCAGTAGCAGCAGGCACTAAATGCTATTGATATTGTAATTGGAAACTACAGAATTATTCTGGTTAAGAATCGGGTTTAGGTTTGTAAAGCCACTATGGAATTCTGTACTACACTGCAATAACATGACAGGTCCTCACACTTAACTATGGAGAGTGTTGTAAATATTGTAGTCTCAGGAGACATGTTTATGAAAACACTGACTGCTTTCTAATTAAATTTAAGAAGAGTAACTATTTCAAAATCAGATATCAAAGAGAAAAAGGGGTTTTGACGCTTCTCATGGGTTTTTGCCCAAATCAGTCCATCCAAAGATCTCTCATTTTCCACTTCTCTGGTATTTTAATTTTCTGATATTCTGGAATAATTCACAGAATTTCAATTAAGTGATGACTTCTCTCTTGCAAAATCTTCTAGTCAACTCAAAATTCAACACCCTTGTAACTGAGCTCTCTTCAGTTTATGTCTACGTAAGGGAGATCTGAAATCTAATGACCTCAGTTTGAATACTTTAGCCTTAGTGATTTGATAACTAAAAGAACCTAACAGATTGCTCAATTGTGATTATTCTAGCCAGTTAAGATGTATTATTGGCGGTACAAAGAGGTCTACCCTGTAGCTCTGGAGTTTCTTTTCTTCTTCTTCTTCAAAGAATTTCTAGAAAATATGCAGCTAACTTTGAGCATCTGTGGCCTTATATAGATAATAAATGACCATGATGGCTATTTCTAATCTTATAACATGGGGGATCACAGTGTCTCAATATGCCTCTAATACTTTGAGAACACAAGAGATTCAAATTTGATATCAAGTCTGGATCTACTGTTAACAATATGGACTAAATCAGTTCCAGAATCCAAAATGAATTCTGAAAGAAGATTGCTTTGTGTGCTTGTTTTACAAATAGCCATATTACCGTCATGTCTGTGAATCCCAATTATGTAGTTAATTAACTAATTATGTAATTAATTAATTCATTGTAATTACCTGTAATTGTAAAAGCAACTCAATCCCCTGAAGTTTCTCACCTGTTACTTGCCACATAACATGGTTCTGTTAGATTCTTTTCCCTTGGCAGCCTGATGATCAGATTACCCTAACAGCATTATGGAAACATGTTGAAGAAAGCTACATACTTCTCATAAAGGGAACATCGTAACATCCTCAAAATTCATTATTCTTCTCTTGAAAACAAGAATAATGCATAAAACACATATTTATGGCTATGTGTGTCTGGAAATACAGTGGAACTGTAAGCAGAAAGATAAATAGGTTATAAAGTTGCTGTACACATCTTCCATCTAGTATGGGGACACAAAAATATAAAAAGAATAAGAGGAAAAGAGAAAACTTAGGAAAACCGAAGAAGAAACTTATATTACAATACTGAAGAGCAAAATTCACAAAACATTTATCTATCCACATTGAAATTGAAAAGTTTGTAAATATAAAATGACTCACATTGAATCCGTACTTCTTACATGAAATATATTTTCAAGATATTCTTTCTTTTAAAGAAAACTGGTAGGAGTCTTAGTGCTCATTAAAGTGAAAAATGGGTATTGTTGTCCGGAACAATAGACACAGCAAAATATATGGTTTCTTATTTGTTAATAAGAAACCAAACCAGCCATATCCTGCAATCTTCTCTAAGGCAGAAAAATATCCCAGAAGAGGGTCTTTATGTCACATACTCAGCATTAGTGCTGCTCCCACAGACTCTTCAGATGGTAGTTCCAATGCCTCCAACATCTACCTCCCTATAAACCAGCACTTCACCATCTTTTGGAGGAGAATAAACAGCAATGAAACCCATGACCCACTGAGCATCTTGTCTGGCAGCTACATGCAAGAGTTAGTCAACACGCAAAATATTTAGTACTTAGGAAAACAAGATACGATTGGTTTACAAAAATCATAATCTATTGTTTCAATCCAAAGGGTTTTTTTAAGACTTTAAGAAGGTCTCTGACTTCTGGGGTCAGGATTACACCTCCTGGCATGGAAAAATTCACAAGGAAAAGCTACCTGTCTTTGCACAACTTTTTGGATGTCTCCAGGACCACCAGTGGGCAGGAGCACAGCAAAGTGCACAGCACAGCTCAGGTCTCCTCTGGCACAAATGCTCTCCAGTGACTGTGGAGGCACTGAAATACTAATGACTTCTTTTATCAGCTTGATCGCTCCAAGATTTTTTATGCACAACTCATTGTCACACATAGGTCGTGAAGGTCACAGGGCTGGAAGGGAGCCACTGCAAACTTAAGTCCAGTTTCCCATTATCTCAGGCATCACCTCGAAAGCTGGAGCTTTTGTTCCTTACCACATTAAAATATCATTTCGGAACTGCACTCTTCCACTCAATTTTCCTCCCAGCTCTTCCCCCCCCCCCGAGTTTGTAATCATATTTTCCTTTTGCTAAATTTGGCTTGTTCAAATCCCACTTCTCTGGAGTTATCTGACATATCTTTAAAGAGACATCCTACACCCAGTGGCAGAACAGCAAACCCAGTAAGCAGCTCCTGATCCATCTATACTCCAGTACGAGCAGAGTGACCCAAGCAGGCACCCTCACTAACCTCAGAGCTTCACTTAACATAGATATCGCCCCAAAAAAAGTTCAGTGCCTGTGCTACAGAGTTGACCAGTCACAGGGCAGCCCTGGTCACTGTCAGGGTGCTGCAGGGTCGGGGCAGGCAGAGCTGCCTGACCCTGAACAGCTCCACACAGGCACCTCTGACTCGGGGCACTCATAGCACTCACGCCAGAAACACTCATGGCAGACATAGCCTCTAGTGAAACCACACCTTTCCTTATTCTGGAAGTCTTTTTTCTTACCTAGCTTTTATTTGCCTGTGTCTGGTTTTGTAACTAGCTGTGAAGAGAAGAATGTGTAAAATGAGAGCTGTGTGCTGGACAAAGGTGCAGTCCTGCTTTGGCACAAAATCTGACTGCAGAAAAAAAGCAGCAAGTAACTCACCGTCTTTGTTGTTCCTGTAATTCCCCTCCCAATTACCTCCTCTGCTAAAATGCCTCCAAGTTACTTCTCCCATTCCACCATTTAGTCCACTATGATAACAGCTTCTCAAGTTAAAAACACCATTAAAATCGCAGTTGTCTCAGGAAAGTTGTTTTGAACCCTCCCCCACTTTTAGGGACCTCTAAGTTATTACAGAAATCTTTCTCTTCAAGTATCTTTGCATCTATTCATTCCTGTTGTCAGGTAGTCAGAAATGAGGACCTCAATTTGAAATTAAGATGCAAACAGCAGAATCTGAAACTGAGTACTAAAGTGCTTTTTAATTCAGCTCTATTGTTCATCTTTAAGCTTCATAAGGCTCCATTGACCTAGTTTCACAATGACTTTTTTTTTCTCTGTAATTTTGCCTCCTGCTCAATGAAGCGGGTACAACCCACTGTAATCATTTACTGAATTAATAGAATTTTACATTAAAGACAACATCTCCTGAATAAAGTTTTGGCATTTACGTTATATATATATTCACTGTAGCGGCATTGCATCATTGTTTTTCTTGCACTGTAAGGATTCTCCTTCTGAAAGTAAGAACTTGAGCACATATATCTCCATCAAGAAGTAACAAATGGACTCTCTAGCTCTTTATTTCTCAGTGTTCACAACGACATTTCCACTAATTATTCTTTTGTGTCATTAATATATTAACATAACTGTCTTATTAAAGGGAAAGTGAATTGCTGAATCAGAAGCTTGCAAGTTTTCATTATCAGGAAGCTTTCTTAAGAACTGTACCAGAGAGACAACATGGAGACAGTTACCTTGTACTGAAGCCTTAAACGTAGGCACTGACTGAAGGGAAGTGGCTTCCGTCAAACCAGACCTTGTGCAGACTATTCATTTTGCCTAAATGCAGCACATGACTAATTTCCTTTCCTACTGAAATACTATAAGCTTCCCAACCAAAGTCTTCTACATCTTTAAAGTAAAACATTTGCAAATATTGATTTGTTGATACTAGTATGCTTGCTTGTATTCTTGCATGAATCTGTATTAAACATACCTAATATATCCACCACTAAACATTGTAAATTTTAAACCTAATGCTGCAAGATAACTGTATGACACTAGCATTACATGTCAGTTTAATAAAAATTATTCTAAAATATATAATTCACATCATAGTTCAGTCAAATATAAGGACAGTCATTTTTCAGGCATGTATAATAATTATTCCCATAGTTACCAAGTCAGAAGAAAAAGGTAAAGGACACAAGGACAGCTGAACCATTTGATCTATGTTGAGAGAAACTAAGAAACATCTCAGAAATATACCTCCTATGCTTCCTCATGATCCAGGAACCTGCTTCAGCCTTCGGCAGTTGGTACCACCACTTGCCTATGGCTTCCAAACTATGTTGGTGAGTACCACAAGCTGAGAGACAGACGAGTGAGAGACCTGACCTGAAGCAAGAATCAGCAGCCAAAACAACAAACACAACTCCTCGGTGACTCTCATCCCTTCTTACCTTTTGCATAGCCAAAGTACACAGCTGTCCAAGTCTGAGCTACATTTATTTTTACTACTTCTGTTTTTAAAGCTGGCCCATCTTGAAAACTATGCTAGTGTGTAGCTAGTGATAAGAGAAGATTGTGTTCTTCATCTGACCTGTTAAAGCTGTTTCTCCTCCATGTTACCCAAGGATTTCTGAAGGTTGCAGCTCAACACATCCTGAGTCTATCATTTTGCTGCACTGGAGAGATGAAACCATGTCCCCCTCGCACAGAGGGTTGGTTCCACACCCTCCTCCAGGCATACACACAATTACCACTTCATCGCTGGCAACACTGCTGAAAGGCATAAAGCAACTCCTCCACAAAACTTAAGAGGAAGTCTAAACAAGAAGCATAATTACATAGAAACCTCATTATATTCACTGTCCAAACTCAAATATCACACTTCAAAATTGGCTGACACCTGCCAAGAAAAGGAGAACGCTGAAGTTATGTGGCAGTGATGTTAATCTCAACTACACTGACAGCAATTTTAGGATGAAAGACAGCAACGGCAATCAAAGGCCACCAATTTTGATCAAAAATTCTCTCTTTAAAAGCAAAGGTTTTGGTTAACATAGAGATGCTTCATTGGAAGGCAATGTTTTTTTTTCAGTTTTGCTTTGAACCTATATCCATATCCTTACTAATGGCCATTTTAATAACCTTAAATAGTTACAGTCATGGTTCTTTATCTGGCAAAAATTGTGGTCTCCCTGGAACACTGCAGAGCTTGTTTGTTCTGGTTCAAAAACAAGTGACTTACAGAAAGGACACTATATCTTGAATCATAATTGCATTGACATTAACGGCATCGCAAAAATACAGTAAAGAATTGACAGCTGTGGTCACTTCAGTAATAAAACCCAGTATTGTCTTTGTGCACATACTTTCTGTGGTTCTAAGAATTTTCAATGAAAATCCATCATGTGTGCTGTTGGGATTGCAAACGGCACACGCAGTTCCACAATGGTATGAAAATTCTGCTCACAATTTCAGCTGAACAAACTGAATTTATTGGTCCTAGCCTCCTCTTGCCCCTCACCTTCTATAGTCACTTGAGTTAGTGTAAATTAGGGTTAATATACAAGAAAATTAGAATGGATGATTTTGTTTCCATTTTGCAGTAATCTCAGTAACTGCACAAATGTGAATAGCTGCACAAATTGCAGAGAATAAAAACAAGAGAGTATTATTCAAAGATTAACTACAAATATTGCCGTTCTTATAACTCTAGACTTTCCAAGTCTGCGACAATCAGATATGTTAAAAAAGCATAAACATGCAGCATATAATATACATAATGAACAATTTGCAGTAAAAGCATATAGAATATAGACAGGACTATCCTTGATTTATGTCCCAGTTACCTGTTATTTGGCAATTTATTCAAAACTGAGTCAGAAATACTCATATTTGACCCTCAGAAGGGTCTTTGTGTTTAATATTCCTATACAGAATTTTGTTCCATGTCTTACACTTCTTGAGCTCACGCTATATAAAAATAATGTCCACAATGGTATTATACACTCAATAAAAAAAATATACCATTAAATTCAAACTTACACAACATGAAACAGCATATAGCACTATTACACTTCCCAATTGCCCTGCAGATAACATGATTGGATCCACAGCCTGGAAGTGATGGTTTAGAGGACTGTTTCCTTCCACTGGGGAAAATTACCCATTATTCCTCACCTTCAACTGCTATCTTTTAACTAGCTATTAATCTGTAAGAAGCTTTTCTTGTGAGTTCCAATTTAGTCCAGCTTAATTAAAAGCATTTGTTAAGGAAATTTGTCTAAAGCATTGTGGCATTGAGGTATAACAACTTTTCGTTACAGTCACTGCTTCAAAGTGATTCTTCAGCTGTTACATCTTAAATTTCTCTGGAGCTGTTCAGTACTAAAGCAAGTGTATTCCTTTGTGAGCTCTTTGAATATTCAGTCATTTAGAGCACACAACTGTTCCACCTCTATCTCATTCCATATCATGACATTCACCTGTTCACACAGGGGCAATTGAACTGTCTTTTACTGCTGTATTGTCTATCCCACTGTTTCTCTCCATTAGTGTTTCTATTAGTTTCTGTAACCATCTTGGTTGGCTGGTTTGTACTTTTCTTATGTTAATATTTTTTCATTTCTCTTTATGCCTGGAATTTCACCCACGGGGCTTCAACGGCACATGCTTACATAGTGAGCCATTTGTAATCAATACCTTTTCTTGCTTAAAACAGAGTTGGGCTATTCCATACCATGTGGACCTTGGGCATCCAGGGTATTCTCAATGCAGGACATACATTTGTATAATCTGTACAGAAGCACTATACACTCGGTTCAAAATGCATGTCTTCTCACATGGCATACTTAAATAGGACTTGGCAGTACCATTCTTTTGTCTTTTTTATTCAAATTTCATTTCTTTTATACTATCTGGCACTACCGGTACACAGGATCCAAGCCACTTCAGATTTCTTACAGCACTGGCTAGACAGAGACCTTATAAGAACACTCCCACCTCTTCAGTACACTTCTTCCCATCAACTGGAATCAATTTTACAGAAAGAGTGCTAACAGTATCACAGCTGAAAGCATACGCAGCTATCCACTGACCTTTGCAGACAGTTCAAGTGAGCTTGGAAATTGTGACATTAAATATATAAGTTCATGTCTCCAAATCAAGCTGCAGAAATATATGTTTCTGCACCTAGTGACTCAGTTTTCCACTTTAACAGAATACCTCTAATAAATCTGCTGTCTTCCTTTGTCACCACAGCAGCTTCCAGCAGGGCAGCTGAAGATCACCCTCTGCAGGATCTCTGCCTCCATGGCTCCCATCTCTGAGGGACACTTACATTTTTGTATCAGAGACTCATTTAGCTACTTCAAATGACACAGAAGAGAAGCTCAGACCTGCTTAGTTCAAGATCCAGCTTCAAAATAGACACAGGTTGTCCAGTCCAATAAACACTCAGATGACATTTTGCCATGGAGTGTGCTTCCTTTACCACTTGTTTCAACAGAGGAGTTTTGGCTTTGTTATCCCCCTCTTTATTTTACTTTATTTTAAATTCTCCCTAACAAGGGACTGCTCCCCTACATCTTTTAAAGAACAAAAATATGTTGTATGTCTCCCGTCACCTGTCCACAGCCACCTGAGTCCACACCTTTTGACGTCATTGCACTGCTGGGCTCCAAAAACATCCTAAACAGTCGCAGTTTTACATATATATGCATGCATGTTTGTTCTAATCACAAAAATATCAAAAAATATTGACAATGTGTTCTATGTAGCATGTTTGGTCACTAATTCTCCAGAAAGAATATTTTACTGAGATTGTTCTTCAGAGCCTTCCCATATTACCCAGAAAAAACACATTCTTTCAGGCTTCTATTTCTAGCATATTATCACATAAATAGGGAAAAAACAAACACTGAGACAGTGCAACCCAGGTTGCTACATGGTATCTTGGACGGCTGCATAGATGGAAATCAAGCATGATTTAATTTCAATAATTAAATCTGCTACAAAGAAGTTAAGCTTCCCCAGTGTCAATGATAAGACCTATTTTCTTAGAAAAATATCTCAAAATATCTGACTTAAAATGTAATACTCATTTCCCTCTACAGTAGACTTTAAACCCAGGAATTTGTTCATTTGTCTAAAAGAAGGAAAAAAGTCTTGTATGTAAACACAGGGGAGCATTTCAAGCTTTTTATAAGCTTTTTCTTTTTTAAAAGAATCACAGAGACATGTAGGCTAGAGGGGAGATTCTGGAGGTCTGGTATAACCCTCACTCAAAGCAGAGACAAACATGATGTCGGATCCAACTTCAACATTAAAACAATTTGCTCAGAGCCTCTTCAGTCAAGTTTTGAATACCTCTAAGCATGGAGATTCCACACCTCCATTCAAGCAAGTAAAACCAAAACCACTTACTTCTATTTGTATTATCAAAACATACATAGCTGTCAGAAAATATTTTAATATTGAGGTTATCAATATAGAAAAGATACATGTCTCTCTAAAGTATTGTTTTTAAAAAAGAGAAATTGCTTTCCTGACATCACCTTTAGGAAGAGAAAAATATTCATTACATTTACAGGCATCAGTCTTCAGTGAAAAAATTAACTACTGCAAAGTGAAATTCAGTGTGTGCAGATTAAATGCAGACCTTGTATGAATACAGGAGATTAGTTATCTGTTCAGACAATCTGAAATTTCAAAATTGCCTCTTTCATAGGATTGATAAAATAAATAATAGAAATCCACCTGCATTCTTATTTGCTTATTAAATAATACCGTTACACATATTACACGGCATCTTTAATGAAGGTAACTAAAGTTCACTTGTAATTATAATCACTCATATATTCACAGACATATTTACCCACTTTGTAAATATAGAATTTACCAGAATCTTGCAGTCAGTACCAAAAGGAGAGGCATTATTTAAAGAGGCCTGAGCTCTGTACAAAATGGAAGCTGTATTAAAATGTACCTTGCAAATTCAGCTACCTTTGCACTTGGAGTCATAGAATTTGACAAATGATCATTTCTGGGGTGTCAAGACAGAGGAATCACAATCATTTGTAGAAACATGTAATGTTTTTGGCTTCAATTTTCACCTGTCTGTAAAGAATGAAATATCATAAAAAAAATAGTGGAGGCATAAGGAGCACACTGCTTCCAACAAGTTTAAGGAAATTCTGCCCAAGTCACATAAAATCAAGAATACATTACTATCAGACAGCTCTTCCTCAATTTAGGTGAAATGAATTGTGAGTTTTCCTCACTCACTAACACATTAATAGCCATTTTTAAATCACCACTATCCTCCTTGTTCTCTTGGGCCTGTGCTCCAGACAGAAATCTTGACTCACCACCACTCACACACTCATCTGACTCATTTATATTTTTCAGAGTTGTCAAGAAAAGCAAGCTAATTACAAAGAAAAAATTCAAGGAAGAATTCTAGGCATGACAGAAATTCATGACATGGAACTTAAAACAATTGCTCAAACTCAAAGAAAATTATATTTTACATTTTCAAACTTTTAACAGAATTGAAATATGCTACACACTGACTTTTGATCAATTCTAACTTTTGGTAACACTGAAAAATCCTGCTGGACTAGAAAAAGAAACTTCCACAACCCCTGAATTTGCTACCAAAAAAAAAAAAAAAAAAAAAAANAAAAAAAAAAAAAAAGAATGTGTCATTACAGCAAAGCTATTCCAGGAAGGAATTTATAAAGAGTAGGAGAAATGCAAAAGTTGTATTTATAATGACCTTGATACAAGATTTTCCCATACTGCCAGAATTTTCAAAAAACACTAAGTTTGAAAAATGGAAAAATCCTTGTTCAGTACTCAAATAGATTTTGGTCTCTCTGTTTTGAAAGGAACTGGGGATTGGTGAGACAGAGAAAACATTTTGATTAAAAAGTAAGTATAGAATCTATGAATAAAACACAGGGCTGACATCTGCAGATGAGTCCCTTCTGGAAAAAAACAAAAGGCCATAGATTCATCTAATTACAGAATGTCAGCAAAATAACCATTCAACAGAAGAGAAAAAAATCCAAAATTTTTTAGTAGGGACTGTGAGGCTCAAATAGAGCTATGAAAAATTCGACAATAAATATGGGCTGATATGTTTACGTATAGAGCTGCTCACGTGAAAAATGTAGTGTTAACTTAAGGGCTTCATAATGGATACTAAAAATATCCGTTGACACAGCTGATGATTTCAACTGTGTTTATGAATCAGCAAATCCCAAAGCTCAAACAAACCTCCTGGGAAGTTTCTATCTCTTCCTTATTTTTATTTCATATCTTCCTTTGACACTTAGGGACTACAAATGAAAAGCTTAAATACAAAGTAACAGCTGTTCTCATCCCATTTTCAGCTTTAGTGGGATCAAGAGAAAACAAAAGGCGTGTGAGAGAGATTGCTATAGAGAAATCTTCAGCAGACGTTGGCTAACTCAGAATATTTTGTTGCTTTGGACTAATTCAGGAGATTTCACAATTTATTTGAGACTAAATTGAGGATGATTTCCAGGTTTCATCTACATGGTGCTCTCCATAGTATTAAAATTTTGCTGCTTCTCTTTCACCATTGTATTTATTAAGAGGCTGAATGATGCTAAGTAGAGGTAAATTTAAGCATTCTAGCACTCTACGTCCATCATAGTCTGCTTTCTCCACCCTAGTATTTCACTCATTTCACACAGTTTTGTGCACATTCACCTGATAATCTATGTCAAGTTTTAAGGACATGCAATTCAGCTCATATCTAGGTTATCTACACAAAATATGGGTAATTCACAAAAGATTCCCATTAGTAATGTTGAAGACTCCCACTTGCATTCACAGCATCCAACACTCTTCTACTAAAAGCAGAGATTACCATTTCCACAAAACACTGAAGGTAGCCCAGTGATGTTCACTAAAGAGCAAAACTACTTGATCATATTTCCCTTGAAAAGAGACATCAGTGAGAGGCAGTGATAAAAGAACACTTGCATCACAAAATCTCTTTGACCATCTACAGAGGCTCATTCATTTTCTTAATCAAGTTCTTTAAGATAGCACTATCCGATGATTTCACCAGGCTTGGAAGGTCAAGGAAGTTTTTGTGGCCAGCACATTGAACCAGTTTTAAGCGACAAAACTGAAGTAAAATTTTAAAAGGTGAACGTTATCTCAAAAGACATTGAGATTCTTCTTTAAATTCATTCTTGTTAACAATGTTCTAGCTCTCCAGTATCTCATCTTTATGTGGCTTATCTCATCCCATCCTATTACTGTAGCCGCTCAAGGCCGACATGACAAGAGATTTCAAAAGAAGTTACAAAGATGACAAACAAAAACATGCATACGGTGTGTTCAGAGGTAGTGCAACTTGATGCCTGAAAAATAAACACTCTTCCTATATTTAACCTGAAAAATCCCTCAAAGACAGAAAGCCTTCAGGACCACATCAGAATAAAACAAAGAAACTCTAACTTTAGTTAGTGCTTGGATTCTTTGGGGGCAAAATTTTGAGACAGCCGAGTAAAAAGTGGGACATGAATGCCCTGTCAGATAAGTGCCTCAAGATGAAATTATTTAGATTTGCTCTTGAAGCAAAAAACAAAAAAAAAAAAGGTTAAAGGAAAAAAAAAAAAAAAAAAACAAAAAGAAACAAACAAATAAAAAAACCCCAAACAAACCAAAAACCAACAAACACAAACAACCCATCAAGAAAATACAAAGAACAAAAAAGACCCACATCTTGAAACAGAACTGCTGAAAGAGGAGAGACTTAATGAAGGATATTTAAGAATAAAATCTGTATTTATTTTTTTTAGTTTGAATGGTTTCCAGTTTTCATTCAGATGGATGGAAGAGTGACTGTAGCTGAGCTACACCAAATATTTCAAAGCTGAAGTGCTATTTCTCTTTCTCCTGCTGTAATTCTCTCTTCCCCTAAATATCAACCCTTCATGTTAGAAAAGCAGCAGACACAAGTGACCAGATTTAGAAAACTATGGAAGAAAAGTGGTGTCTTACTCTTATCCTAGTCCAATAGTTAAGCATTTTCAGAGAGATTTTTTATGTAAAACACTGTAGTAGTCATTGAGACACAGGGACAATGAAAAGGGAAGAAGGCAGAATGTGCAGATACCAGTCATTACTCAAGACACTGTTTTCCCTTTTTTTGGTGAAGATTTCAGAGAACCATGAAAATAGTATATGTGAGCTTACCCACAATTCAAAGGTGAAACATGTTTACAGGATATGAAAAATCTATAGTTACAGCTCACCTGTAGAGTAAAACGGAGAGAGAGGTTGTTCCAAAGGTTAAATCAAAACAGGGACCCAATTCAGAAATTTAAATTTGAGTATGAGAAACAAAGTTAAAAATTTCATCCCTTGGAGTTTCTATGACAACTGCTTTATCACCCTGGCTCCCTGCTACCAGCACAGGAACCGATAGCACTTTTAGTGTCCTCTGGGTCATGAGTAACAGACATAAGTTCAGCAGTCTTGTTCTTCTGGTGTTGCTAGGAACGAAGGGAAGCACCTCCAGCTATGTGCTGACAACTGTTCCATGTTCTCTTCTATCAGGGCTAAAGATCTGCATCATTAACTATCCCGGAAGTCACACAGCCCAGTCAAAAATACCCTAATAATTCATTCTGATACAAAAGAATGGTCGAGAAACACAGACCGTAAAGTCCTTAAAACTTGATATAATAAGAAGAAAAAGAGCATCTGTGTGGCAATTGTTTATGGAAAGACATTTAGAATTTCTATCATGAATAAAATCATCAAAGCAGCTTAGTGATTGATAAACACCAGTTCAACATTTACATTCACTATAGCAACTCGCTATCTCCTTCTTGGACATATACTGCTTCTGTATCTACATGGCTTGTTCTACAGTTCCACAGACACGTCTTGAGGAGGCTGAAAAGACTTCTCTGAAATCATTGCCGTATATCATGAGTCATAATGCAGAACTTGGTGACTTGGCAATTCATTAGCTATGGAAGAACTGACCTTCATCAGCTCCCTGCTTATCTTCAGTGTGTTTTAACAGCAGCTGTCAACATCCACCACCAAGGATCTGTCCATATAGCGTAGGGCAGATGGTGAGGGAATTCATACTCTGATCATTACTATGGTTACTAAATGCTACAGTACAAAGATTTCCATAGAAATTACTTTGGTGTTCATATTGTTAAGTTATGTGTAGTGGTTCAGAGACTGCTGTGTGATAATTACTAGAAGTCTATTTTTCTTTAAGTTTTTCAGGGTTTTTTATTTATTTTTATTTGATGCTATTCTCCCTTAAGTTGTAAAAAGTAAATATGAAACATGGAATTCAAGCTTTCTAGCTGTACTATACCTGGGAGCTCAACTATCCTTTATTCCTTGCCCAGTATCCTAAGTGTTATTCCTAAACAACAAATAAGTAATTACATGATTTGTGGTATTGCGCCAGTGACATCTTGAGAAGGTTTATCTGAATCACTACCACACATCATGAGTCGTATCATCAAACCTTGTTTAGTATCACATCACCAGAAATACACTGTATAAACTACTCTACCTTAAAATCAAACAGTCCAAACTAAAGCTGTTCATGCAAATCCTCTGTTTTGTCCATTACGATCAACCTTGAGACTTCAAGGGAAGGGGAACAATTTTCTTAAAATGTTCTACTTAAACAGTTAAACCAAAAAGGTTCATTTTAATTTGAAAACAGTTTGATTTACCTATTTCAGTTTATACAACAGTTAAAAATTAAAGTTTGAAAACAAAAGGTTCTTAAACCAATATGATCTTTCTTTAACAACTTTGTAAAAAGGATTCATGGCTGACATTCCACCTAACTGAGATGAGAAAAACCTTCAAAGTACTAAAGTAGGACAACGCTTTCAACCCCAGGACCATCTAATGAGGATTCTGCCAAAAAAAATTAATAGTATCACATCTTTCAGTTCCAAGTGATTAACATGTTAGTCTGAAACAGGAGTCTCTCAACAAAAGGCATTCACAGCCTTTTTCACTGAGGCTTGCCAAAAGCAGCAGATCATTGCAGGAACAGTTCTGAGCTATTATTTCTTTAACATAAACAAACTCTAGAATAATATTTCAGATTCGCAAGAAAACCATGAAAACAAAGATAAAGACATATCTCTACAGCAAAATAGCTCACCTGAGTATGAACTACTTCCTCTCTTGTCAATAGTTGCAGAAAAAGAGAATTCAATCTTTACATGAAAAGACTTCTGCCTAAAAGGACAGTAAGGCACAAAAGGTGTGAAAGTAATTAAGACAAATGAAAGTGACTATAAACTCGAAGTCTGTAACCAGGTGGTTACAGAGGACATATCCACATTTTTAATTTAAGTGCAGTGATGCTTCCTTGTTGCTTCAGTTCATGCTTTTTTTCTTTTGATGGGATGATTCCCATTGCGAAACCAAGTCCTCCATGTGTCACAAAACACTACCAAATAATCAAAAACAGCTTTTCTTCAGACCCCTACATCTATGTCCCCTGCAGAAACACACTGTATTTAACAGCGGTGACCTAATCTCCTTTTTAACGTATCTACATATAAGATAAAATGGAAATTTTTCTCATAAGATTATTTTCGGCCTAACAATATGCTCAGGTCCATGGCTAAGGAAAAAACAGACAGGAGACAAGACACCACTGCTGAGGTCCCCACCAGGGCCAGCAGCTTGTTCAGCCCACGTCAAAACTCAGCAGGAGTCAGGCATCTGCCTGGAAAGGGAATGAGGCCATAGCAAATCAGGATCTGAAGCAGTGTTAGAGAGATAGGTGAGTGGGTGAGATGGGTAAACAAGGGTTGCCATATGAGTGTAAATCTACTTGGAGCATTGAAGGAGGAGGTAGATTAGTGGAAAGACAATAGAGCCGTATTATATTTCATGTCAATCTTAATACAAATGTTGTCAATTATTTGTTTATACTCAAAGTCACTGCTGTATTCAGTTAAGTATCCTACACTTAGCAGCTTTTTTAAAAAAAGTGATATCAGCAAGCAGACATTGCAATGCAATAAATGCAGTAATACTGAAGCAATACATACTCATCTAGTTTATCAAATGGATACTTCTGCTCTTTTGAGGATCCTGGTAGGTCTAAATTTACTACAGAAATAATTTATTTCTTACAAATATTTTATTCACCAAAATGCTTCTCAATACATTGAAATACAATGGAAAAGACACACAAGCAACTTACGGTGTCCTTGGCCCCAGCAGGGCAATGCCTCATTCAGACTAATAAATTTAGAATCGTAGAATGGTTAGAGTTGGAAGGGACCTTGAAAGTCATTGAGTTCTAACTCCCCTGACACAGGCAGGGACACTTCCCACTAGAGCAGGTGGCCCTGTGGTTTCTGTGCTTTAACATGCTGACACATCAGTTGGGGGCTGCAGTAAGTCCAAAGTTTCTCCATTATGAACCTGCAGAACATCACAGGTGTGCTATACTTCAGCTTCTCCATGTTGATGCTAATAACAAACCTTTGAATGTCTGATGGCAAATGACATGCCTGTAGCCTTCTCCATCAAAACTTTTCTCTGCTTACTTCACATTTGATACTGAGCTTCCAAGCCCCATCATAAAAAAAAAATAAATTAAAAAAAAATAAAAAATCAAAGGACTAAGTATATATAAAGAAAATGCAACATCCTAGAAGGACACAAAATGTGTTGTTCACAGTCCTCCTACAGTCATTCAAGTGTGTTTTGGTGATGACTGCCATATGTTATGTGGCTTCTAGCACAAGAACACTCCAAATGTTTTCCACGGTTTATTTCAATAATTATTAAACACGAGTATCCTGGGATAATTACAGAACATATCCTGTTTTCACCACATCGTGTTAGGCATCTCCCTCACTTAGGCCTAACTGGTGAAAAACTGTTCCTTATCTGCGGAAATAGCAGGAGAATTTTAAGAACAGTTCTACCACTGCATCCCCATATAACTTTGTTGTGACTCTTGGAACATGCATTTCTCTCTGATGCGCTCTGAGTCCATCATTAAATACCTCCTCTACTCTTTTTGACTGCACTTTCCGAAATTTTGGCTGTTCTATCATTTGACTTGGTGTCCCAGTTATTTAATTTGCTGCTTTATCTATTTTGCATGCACCATCTTCAAAAGTTTGTTTGCTGTAGGAATGAAATACCTGGGTAGTGTGACATGAGTAGCCAGACTAATGATATCCATCTCCAGTCCACCATTATGGTCCATGGCTCCCTTCTGAGGAAGGTACGTTTCTCTTTGTTCTCTGTGTTTTTATTGCTGTGCATCCCAACACCACCATCGTAACAAAAACAGCTCGATAATTCAGGTGCAGCTAGAGGTCATGTCAGGGAGCCCTTTAAGAAGGGCCTCAGGAGAAGAATGAATTTTAGCATGGCAAGGAAAAAAATAGTTTCAGGTAGTACAATATCTCTTGTTACCTGTCATCGGGTAAGAAACTACAGTTCTACCAGGTAAATATTGATCACATACTTCTGCCATGGTTCAGAGTTACAAACAAACGTGCTTTAATCTAAACAGTCAAGCTGAAGCTCTGCTATTTCTGGAAACATAGCCTCAATGAAGGCTGACATTTTGCATCTGAAAAATCGTACGATGGTTATTCGGAATGCCTTTGCCATCTCTTTTACAAGAAAGATTATTTTTTTTGTCCTTGTTAGTTCTCCCCTTCCCACCACCCAGGCTAGCTAATAAGATCTCTACACTAGAACTCAAAATCACAGGAAATCATGTAATTTTTAGCACTTTTCACTATTGTTTGTGACTGAAGAGGGCCTGCTATACTGAATTCAGAATGAGCCTCTCCTATCAGCCTAGGGAAGCAGCTGTTTCCAAGCCCATTGATGGTCTGTCTTCCTCTTATTGCTCCAGAAAGCACTAAGTACGGCCGTAATACCCTGTTAGGGACTGGATGGAACACTGGCTCGATTTAGGGCCCAGCCTCAGAGCACGATCCTCCTCAGGTGCCTTTGATGGGAGCACTCCCTGGGTGCCGTGGGCAGGTTGGCATGGAGCAGCCAGTGCACAGGAGCCAGGGCTTGGGCAGGTTCCCAGCCCATCTGGTCTCCCCTCCTCAGGTCCGGCAGGAGACTTTAAGCTCACTGGCAGGCCACGCTCCTTTGCCCTCTAGGGAACAATCAAATCATTTATTCATGATCTGGAGCCAGAGAGAAAAAAACACTCTTTCTGCACCTTCTCTCTCCAAAATACATTCCAGACTGTCCTGGGTTGGACCAAAAATAAAGCAAGAGCTAGCATGGAAGACAAGGCTCCTAAGGGAAATGAAAATAACCTGGTCCTAGAAAGAAAGCAGACTCTCTTCATATTCAGAGGTGTGTGTTGAATATTTTCAGTTAAACTGGAAAAGCAAGCAGCACAGCTGTCTCAAAGAATACCAAGGGTGCAAGACACATGATCTCTTCAGGGTTATTTTTGGGGTATGACTCAATCCCTGGGAGTAGCACAAAAGAGGATGGTGGCTGCATGATTATGTAAGTTTTAAGATAAGTTTCTGCACGACACAGTCATCTTAGTGAAAGTGCCTGAAGTCTGCCATCAATTAAAATCAACATGATGGTGAAGATAACGCTAACAAACTCTTTATACTATCCAAATTCTGTACTGCATTCTGCTCCTGGTAGTGGCAGCACAGAGGAGGTAAAGCTTCCCAAACATCAGTTCTCAATGGCTCTACACCTGCTGCCAGCACAGGCTTTTAAAAACATACCCAGAGGTCGGAAGCCACCTCAGCAGACCAGCAAACAAAGAAGAAACAACATTTTTAAGAAATGACTATATAATAAAAGCTATGCTGGAGCCACATATTTTTATTTTTCCATGTATAAAGGTCAGTCATTTCTGAATACAGTCATTGTGGACAAGACTAATCTCCACAGCCCCAGCAGCATTTTTGTAACCAGAAAAAAACAATAACATAATTATATTAATTGCAGTGTCTTTAAGACTTAATCTCTAATAATATGATAGCCAGCTGTTTCTGTGATCTATTTCACTTAAAGAAATTGAAGTGGTTGCAAACAGATGTTCCTAAACAGCAGCCACACAATGTGATTGCACATTTTAAGGTCACAACATGCAAACTACAGAATTGTGAATAACAATCTTTACCTCTCTTTCATAATGCAATAGTGAGCCATCTGAAGGCCGGTAAGGTGCATCCAGTAACTACACAATTGAGACTGATTTACTGCCTAAATGTGAAATAATCATTACCCAATAACCAGTAAAGTTGTAAGATCCAATGCCTGGAGACACTGAAGTCAAACAAATTCAAACAAATAATGAGGCTGTACATGTTGAACCATGAAAGTAACTATCATCTTATCAAGAATGCAGTGCAGTCTTCATTTTAAGTCTTGGAAGCAAGATCTGATGTCTTTCTGAAATGAGTGCTCCTTACTGACCTACCATTACTTATTTGATGCAGGAATAGGCTAAAAATGCCATCCACCATCAGGCTTAAATAAAACAAATCACCCACGGTGATCCTTGCAGTCCTTAAAATGTCTGAAAATAACATCACCAAATATGTCATATGAATATGTTGTTATTAAAAAAAAAAAATCTATATATTAATGGGAAAATTTCTGATATTCACTTTTTAATTTTCAAACCCAGACTCTTCTTTACCCCAGCCTGTGGACACTTAAGTACCTACAGACATTCTTCCTTTAAGCACAAATTACATGACGGAAATCATCCTTTGAAGGCCGAACAGATATTTTTGCTTCATGCCTGACATTTCCAGTTTCAAACTAGCAAAAAAGCTGTGCACATGCATTTAGAAACTGTATTTCTGCCCTCTTTCCCTTCTTCTCTCAATTACACACATTTTACAAGACAGGCTTTACATACACCGTTTCCGTCATGTAAGTAGGTCCATTACCATGACAGACACCCTAAATGAAACAGCTAAGTAGACCTTGTGTTTAATTATATGGATAAAAAATATGTTTTCTCTTCATGCATAATTTATCTTGTTGGTTGCCAGGAACTACACAACTGAGAAAACGGTGGTTTAAGAAACTGCACAAATATTTAGCAAAGGGTATTTTACCATTGAAATTGAATATAAACAAAAACTTATATTACTAGCTGGATGCAGATTTCTCTATATAGAATACCTATTCTGAGTTTGCTCCATCTAATATAATTTGTAATACAGATAAAAAGTTTACTGTCCTATCTATAACATCTTCTAAAGCAGAAGTGTAACCGCTCACATTCAGTGGCACTCCTTTATTACAAAGGATCTGAACACCAAGAGCCCATCACTGCCCTAAGAAAACTGAATGTGCACAATTCCTATGCAGATGAATGGGAGTCCTTGGATAGAAAAACATTACTGAAACTGTGCTTTGAAAGACAGTTCTGAAAAACGTAAACAAAAGGATGAAGGAAAAGTTCAACAGCAGAAGAATATTGTGTGAATAGCCTTGGGACAGCCCACCACTCTTCAGTATTTTCAGTTGAAAAATTAGGATGTTTTATCCTTGGAATCCAACACTGGTGTAGAATAATCAGTAGCATAAGACAGAGTTATAACCAAACAAAAAATTATACCTGAAATTAAAATAAACTGGACTGTGAAATTACACAGTCCGCAGAGAAAACAAATTCCAAGAACTCTCACACGTTTTAAACCATATAATCATTTTTCACTGACACAGTAAGACCTCTACATTTACGTCCCACCAAAAGGACAGTTTCTGCGTAACATCTCCCCTCCTTACAGAAATAAAGCAGCAAGTGCTGAATAGTGGAAGGATAAATTCTGCTTTGACGTACAGATATAAATTGAAAAATTAAATAGTTATGGAACTGGCAGCACAACTGCATTAGAGAAGACCTGCAAAATCTGAAAGTGAAGCAAAGAGAAAATTAACCTGAGGCATTGAAAAGTATCTCACATTTTGGCACTTGAAATGAGAGCCTTGACGGTACATCTTCATAGTCCTGCATTCTGAGAGGCTCATTAGTACTTAGAGGTAAGGCTAGCCCACTCGGCAGCGAGCAGCACACTTTTCACTTGCTCTGTGTCACCTTTATTTAAAGCCAGAGACAGAGGCAAAATCCCAGAAATAGGATTAATATTTCTAGAGCAAAAATGGGTTTTAAGCTGACAATTTTTATACTAATTGACGGCTTGGCTCACAGACGTAACTCCTATAAACCAGATTTACTTCATTGCTTGGAAAGTACAGCCACAGTATCATCTTTTCTTCAGTGTTTGTTTAGTGCTTATCAATAATGTCCTTTTTACATAATACAATACATGCAACAGAGAAAAATAAAGAAGACAAGATCTGAAAACTGTGACATGCAAGTCTTAGTGTAATTTAAAACGAAAAAGAATTTGGACAGAACCTATGACAGACTTCGGGCACATATGGAAGATGAAACAAAAGTGAGGTAGATGGAAGCAAGAACTTTGCTTGCAGGTACTTAAGCTGCCAACATATCTCCCTAAATGAACTCCACAAGTTCTTTGAAAGAAGCATTATAAAAGAATGGTAATTTCATGTCGTGTCACTGCTAGGTAGCAAGAGTCAATGCAAGACTATTGACTAGTTTTCTGTGAATACAGAATGCATTTTTCTTGTACTTAGCAGATTAAGCTGATCCTGCGTTTACTGAGATATGGCAATTATACTTTATCTCTGCCTTTCAAAAAGCATCTCCTGTGACATACTTTCTCATCTCACTGACAACTGAGTCACAGCTTAATGCCTGTCTGTTCTAGGTACGCAATGAATGGACAAGAGTTGGTTCAAATGCAGCTTATTAACCAGTGGTGCAGCATGGGTTTTAATAACACTCCTGAGAACGTGAAGGAAACAGATATAGAACTTATTTTAAGTAGGAAAACTTTTAAAGAAATAAAGTATGTGAGCTATTATTGCATGTTTGCTGTTGCAGAGCTCACACGAGAAAACAGGTCCTTCTGCTCTACTCTCCTTTGCACTACATCCCACTCTCTACCCAGGGCTGCCCTTCAAACTAGGAACACAGAAAGAAAGGCATCATTGAGGGGCCAAAAGCACTGGGTTAGGGAGATGTTTTACATGATGGGACAATATGAAAGTCAGCATAATGTAGTTGCCACCAACAACATAGGCATGAGGATCTCCCAAGAGGTCAGCAGTCAGAGAAACCTACTTGTGGAATGTAGGAGATAGCTCTCAGGTATCTGACAATGTATTTGAGGCACCATAAAAGTTTGGTCATGTCCGGTACATTCAGTAAGTGGCAAGAGCTAAATGGACCTCAACTGTAACACAAAAGAATTAAGACAAATGAGACCAGAAAAAGCCCTTCATTGTAGAAACACCAGTTTTAAACTAAGAGGAATAAGACAACAAAATTTACAACTTCTTACAGGAAACCTGTCTGCCTAACAAATAACATGATGTAGAAAATGCAAAACAAGGGAAAAAATATGAAATTGTACCTTTCTCAAGTTAAAAACTATAGATTTGTATGACTATTCAGCCAAACAAGCTACTTATTATACACTAGCTATGCTTCTTTAAGGATCTTCCAACAAGTGCTCTTAACAGACCAAAGTAATATTTTTACACCAGCCATGTTTATTCAATTGCAATGACTCAGTTGAGGTGAGTGTTCTTTGAAGGGACCTATGAATGACGAAATGCAAAGGTCTAACGTTCCCTTGTGATTCATCCACAGACTCACTGACATGTTGTAATTTCAAGCCATACCTTGGAAAAAAACAAAACCAAAAGGCAATGCAGGATCACCTCTAGATTCTCATCAGGGATGCCAGCATGTTGCAACCATATCAGAAAGACAACTTAATTGTCCTCTTTTCTTGAATCTACCCTCCTTACAAGGTTCCTCTGAAGGCTTGTGTGTGTATTGTAATAAATTTGAGACAAAAGGGGGGAGGCCAAAGTCTTCCAGTGTTTACTTATTAATTTCTTAGACCCTTAGGTCTAAGAATAAATGTAGTCTCACTGAATGTAAAGTCACATATATTTTAGTATCAAACACTTTCCTTCAACCAGCAAACCTTTCATCAACCTCAAGACAACTGCACCCAGAGGGATGTTTTAGCCTCTAGTAGCTCCTCTGTGAAAAGAGAATTGAGTTTTTTGAGGCAATTCTTAAGCAACTTAATCTGTAAAGTCTGCCACCTTGTCCACTACATGTTAAAACACTGGCTGATACCACTCAGTAATTTTTCTCTTCATTTGTAGACCAACTAAGGGATAGATCCTTCTACCAAGACATTAATTTGGGGCATCTTTGTTTTTGGTATGGCTTTTGCAGCTTATTTTTCTCTCTCATTACTACCACTGACAGTAGAGAATGTGAAAGAGGATAAGACAGCCATGCAATCCTGTTGGGGTAGGGATCTAAGTAATGCTAGGCACTCAGCAAAAAAATTGAGACAAACTGGAGTGCCCAAAAAGTACTTTCCTGGATTAAATATCTATTGCATTAAGAACCTGATAAGGCTATCAGGGGTCTAAGAATTATACAGCAACTGAAAACCCCTCAAAGACTACATCATATTTTCTTGAGCCATTCTCCAAATATTTTTTTTCTTGAACTACCTCAAGGGTGAGCAGCTCTTAACAAAGCTTGTTTGGAGAATGGAAACTCACAAGCATTTTTTATACATCCTAGACAGCTAGATCTTCCTTATTAATAAATATCTGTATTCCTTTTAACAACCTCCCTGTAGCACTGAGTGATGTATCTTGTGTGGGTCCACTCTACAGACAGTCTAAAATACCTTATAATTTCAAGGTGTTTCCAAAGGCAGACAAGAAATATAACAAAGCAGAACACTAAGTATAGGAAGCCAGGTCATAGCAAATAGATGTAAACAGATTAATAGCTAACTTTTGAAAATTTTGTTAAAAGCCTGTCCCTTTTAAGACATTTAAAATAAATATCTGTGTTTTTAAATGGCAGACTGGTTCCCTTTTATTTCACAAAATGGGAAATGGAAGTACAGATGATGTAAGTCTAGTTAAACCACATTATGCACATTTCAGATTACAAGTATTCTTTCTAGAGCAGACTGACAGTTTCTCCTACCTTCAATGTATGACCCTCACAAAAGCAAATCAGGATATTCGATTACATAGCTCAAGTCCAAGGATAATGAGGTTTTAGCACAATTTTGTTCTATAAAATTTCATTAGTTACCAGGGTCATATTGATCTGTAATTAGATAATGTTTTGTCACATCTTATGGAGATTCTGCAGCCTTATTCAGGTCCTGTCAATAAAGTGAAGAATCTTCATTTTCTACAGGAAGATATATTCAAGAAAACACAATGGACTTGGAATAAAATAAACAAAAAACCCCACCTCTCCAAACTACTGGAAGAGAGAAAAGAATCTGGGAAAGTTTGATAAAATTCCTTTTCCTCCCATCACTAAACCCCTTAGTGGTCTGGCAGGAAAATCTGGGAACCCGTCTCTTTTCTGTTCACATGAGGGACAAGTGCTGTTTAAGCCTATTTTCATGCCTAAACTACAGTCCCCAGAATATGGAAGCTCTGTCCCTTCCTCAGCCCTGATTTTCTGCCTAGAATAACCTAACCCTGGTTTCAGCAGGTACCCTCTAGCACAAGCTCTTCTTTTTAGGAAGAAATGATGCTTGAGTGGGTCACAAGCAGGTGACTGCAGGAAGGGGCAGATGGTAGATAGAAGGAGCAGCTGCCACTACGAGCAAAAATGGTAAGGCAAGGTCACTGCAGGAACTTTGGTCACAGCTAGAAATGCATTGGGATGGGTTGCTTGGGGTTTTTTTTTGTTATGGCTCTGAAATCAATACTGGACAGCATGAAAAAACAGCTATTTTAGCCTACATGTTCATAGAGTAGAGCAGAAATCAACTACACACAAATACATAGCGACAAGAAAGTCCTTGTCTCAACAGGAAACTGCACATGATAACTAAGAAATTCTAACAAAGGTTCAAATGATCAAGTTCTTTCCCCCATGAAATGCCTGTGATGTACAATAGCAAATTTGTGGAGTGTGTACTCCAGGTGAAACTCCAGAAAAAACAGATACCTGCCTCAGATTCCAGTAGGATAATCTGATTTCCTTAAGGAGAAGTTATGAAAAGGCCACTGAAAATGTTCATGCTCAATGACTCGCAACATGTCTGTTGGCATGACTTCCTTACCAAACTAATTGGCTTACGAAGCTTAGGGGCAGCTCCGTTTAGTAACAAGATGCTTAAAGGAATAACAAGGTAGCCAAAGCGCAGCTCTAAACCTCTCATACTGATGTTCTTGTTTCTGCTGGCTAATTTCCATGCCAGAATGTGTTTAACTGGCTCTGTTTGAGTACATCACCACAACAGCAAACAACTGAGTTTGGCCCATACTTTCCCATGAGGTGCTCAGTGGGCTGAACAATGGATATGCCTTACAGTTAAAAACAAACAAACAAACAAACAAACAAAAAACGCACTACAAAACCAAATGATCTAATGAAATATTAAAGCACCAAGGCAAGCATGACCATAAGCAGAGACAATGAGACACAGGGGTGCTTTTATCCGTTCTTTCTCACTGAAAGTAATGGACCAATTTTAACCAATATAGTTCTGCTGCCTCTCCTATGTGATGGGATTGTATACACACACTAATTATTTTTTCCTCACTTCTGTTGACTGCCTTTCTGCTAGGATAAATCCAACATAACTTTAATACTGGCCACTCATAAACTAAAACATTCTTAAAAACCAAAACACTCTTAAAAAACAAAAGGAAAGAAAAAGGAGAAGAATGACACAGCTTCATGCTCAAAAAAATGTAAACAAAAACATCTTCAGATTACTCATGCACAACACTACTGTATGGAAAGGAATATAGTTTATTAAATTAGTCAGGCTTTTTAAGTGCAATATGGTATCAATTAGGGAATCATGGCTACAGCTACCATATAACAGAACCATGGCTGAGAAAAATAAATTATGTCAGTAAATAACAGCTCTTCCAGCACTAAGTAATACTGCTACATTGGAAGGAACATAAAGAAAAGAAATAAAGTGGAAAGAATACATTCTTGTTAACTTCCAAGATTCCATAAATTACAGTTACATTAGGTAAAATGAAGACACAATAGCAGAGATCTCTAAATCCTCATAACCCTTTACAAATCCTCTTAAGCCTTGGGTCCTAAATCAATAACTTACAAAGTTAAGTTTTCTATTTCATATTTTTACCTTTGGATATTTTATGTCATAAAAGTCTACTAGAGATTTTGCTGCATTTTCCATTTCAAGATCTATGACTAGCTGCACTCAGGGAAAGAACTAAATGGGGGTTTTAAATGGACCTTTGGCTCTAACATTCTTGCAATCAAAAAGGATCAAATAAGTGATTATATTCAGTGAGCAATTAATTTGGAATGCAATCACATAAACACATGTACCGCATAAACCTGCAGTCTGTATTACTACTAAGAGCTTCAGTTTTTAAGAATGAAAACTGCATTTCATCTAATAAATCCTGAAACAGCGTATAATCTGTTCCTGGTTTATGCGGGTGGGTTTTTTTTTTCCAAAATCTCTGTCATTGAAAAAGTGCCAATTCAGCAGGATGATCTTTACTAAAAAAGTTTATCTGCTTCCCTTTCAAATATGGACAAAAGTTATATATATATATGTATATATATATGCAGCAATAACTTCTGATTCAGCTATCTGGAAGTACATACATTCATCTGCTTGTCACATGCACAATGACACATCGACTCAGGAGCAACACGTTTCCTACATACAGGCTGAAGAGGTGTGATTCCTGAAGCACAATACAGACTGATAGATGATAATTCAGTATAGCATAGATACTCCGAAGTCATCCTTATTCAGTGGTCCTCCCTCATCTCATGTGAATCCAACCTCAACACCTTCAGAAGTCCTTCTGCAATGAGTTATCTTCATATTTACATTCTCTCTTGCTCTGTTTGACTTCGTATAAAGAGAATGGTCTAAAAGAGAGAGATGTGTAGCTTCCCTAGTTTACTCAGTGATTCTGAGATGGAGTTCATGACTTTGAATTATTTAACCCAGTGCATGCATTTCAATACCTGGTTGTGCCTGTCCAAGAGTGAATCATTATATATTACTTCCAAAATTTTATTTCTGGAAAAGAAGAGCTGCTTGGTTGTTGCTTTATTTTCATAAATACACAGAAAAAGATGAATGCATCTGTACCAAGCACAGTGAGATAGCAGCTCTCTGAATAATTATTTATCTTTATTCAAGATACCACCTGTAGATCATTCTAAAATACATTGACATTATAAAGCAACCTCTGTTTGGTCTTGGCTTTTTGAAATATAATTGATCTCCATCCCTCTTTCATTTCTTTTATATACTTACAAGTCTCAAGTAAAATGAAAAAGTCCCTGAGTATTATACTCAGCAAGACCCTGCTACACACAACAGACAGTAATCACAGCTATCCCCAAGATTACCAGTGACTGTCAAAAATGGAACAGATAAATTCTGAAAAATGTTGTGGGTTGACTTCCTAAACTTCATAAAATAAATATGCTTACTGTGCAACCCAAGTATTACAGAAAAAATAATTGGAAAAGCAACATCGGGTGAAGTTATCATCACTTGAGTATGAAAGGCATGCAATAATGGCTTACCTTAGGTGTATACTAGAAATCTAAATACAGAGTAAATAAATCCATCATTGAAGTCCATATGGAACTTACAAACTTAAACAGCTACAGAAACAGAGCTCAGAATTAATCAGAGAAAGTACCAGGTAAGAAACCTATTTTCATTGCAAAAGTTTTGGTTCTAAAGAATTCACAAATAAATAGAAAAGTATTAAAAACATCATATTCAGTATTTACAGTACAGAAACTTAAAACTTCCAGTCAGTTACAGGTACTTTTGCTTACTACACATAGTAAGAGGTGATCTCGTTGTGTTGTCTTGTAGCAACTGTAGTAATAATAAATAGTAGATGCCACATAGACCAAGTTATCAAACCGAATTGATAGAATAGAAATAACTTTTTTTTCAACTATCGATTTCTTGTAGAGGAGGAGCTTTTGGTAAGGGAAGATCTCTGAGGAACCTGACTGTCAGTCCTTGTTTTAAAGACATAGGACAGCTGCAGTGTGGGAACTAACCTTCAGTGAAAACAGACACAAAAGCAAACCACAGACCCAAATAAAATCAAAAGGCATAGAAAAAGTTACTGCTGCACCCTATTCCAATTGCAGAAAATGTATGTGTGAATGTATTCAGAACAGTGGGACCCACACTAAAATACCAAAGGAACTCTCAACAAGACCATGGTGAAAACAAGAGCACTGCATAAAAACCTCATACATCTTAGCTCCACTGACTTGCCTGACAACAGCAGATCAAAATGCTCCAGAAGTTTATTTTAATCTTTGTCTATTTTTTTCGCAGTGGGACAGCTTTGAGTCCTGTACGTTGTCATATTATGTTTTCCCTGTCCATCACAAACTGCCTCTTTCCTTTCTGAATCATAGAATGGTTTAGGTTGGAAAGAACCTTAAAGATCATCTAGTTCCAATCCTGTGCTGTGGACAGGGACACCTCCCACTAGATCAGGTTGCCCAAAGCCCCGTCCAATGTGGTCTTGAATCCATATCCTTTATCTACCATGTGATCTTGCCAAGAGCACAAATTTATTTAAAGGATCCCAAGCTCCTTGGGGTCCTACATAATCACTGTGTGCGTCATGACAATCTTATTATACCACTACAGCTGGATTACAAGTACTATATACACATGAATTGCAGCGCAGAAGCATTCTGCAGAGCACTACATAACCCTGGTACCTACATTATAAATGTAGGTTCCTCCCCACTAAGGGAATCATCACACATGAGAAAAATCATTCACATATGGAACTTGTCCTGACGCACGCCTAGAAGGTAACACACAGGGGTGTATTCCAGGGTATGAGACATGGATACCACTTCTAGGTGACAACAATCTAGACATGGTAACAATGAAATGCTGGTGGGTTTATTTGCACATCTAACTTTACAATTAATTTTCTAGGACTACGTGTTTCCTTGGACTAAGAAGCACAGCACAGTAAGTTAACCAACTGCCCCTCCATCAGCCTGAAGGAGCAGGGATTACTCCTACCCATTACTTTCATGTCTGATCCCTTCAAGAAGTAAGCTGCTTTCTGCATATCCCTTAGTGTTTTGGGAATTTTAAATGATGTTACGGTGACATGAGGCTCGTTTTTTTTACCCACGCAGTATTGCATCCTGATGGCAGGCAGACTTGTCTAAACAAACAAGCAAGCACACTGGATAAGGAAGGTATTTAATGACTGAATGTCGTGTTATATTATGATTGATTCACAGGCAGCCCTGAAAATATTTTAGGCATTTTTCTTACACACCTTTACACTGAGCTAATTCAGCAGTGAACGTTCTCATTTGAGTGTTTCTGGAAGTCAAGCTGTGCAAAATTGCCAGCACTGAAGAAGCAGCACAGGCCTTCTGTTCCAGACAGTCTGATCATCCAGACCTGAAGTCTCACATTGCTAATGTAGCTCAGACTTTTCCACCTATCATTATAAGCAAAAACCCAAAATTATGTAAGAAAGTAAGTACTGTCTAGATATTGTACAGCATAAAAATAAAACACAGCAAAAGAAACAAGAGCCAGTTTATTATTTCTACAGAAATTTTTATTTGGAACAAAACACTACACTAATCTAGAGCAGGATGAAAAATTAGAACTCTGTCCGTACATTCATAATTTCAGTTCTCTTCTGTTGGTTTCCCTGCTTGTATAAAGGGATTGTGCTTTCTGTTTCAATCTTAACCAAAAGAAGTTCACCTAATATCTGTCATGTCAAACAATGAATAGTACACACACCAAAGACAGTGTTTGACAAAGTGTTTGTTTTTTCCTTAAGTACTACCAAAAATAATAGAGGGGTGGTGGAGCTGCCAAAGACATTGAGAGCATCTCAGGCAAAAGAAGATGAGGTGAAAGCACACAGAGACTGAGATTTCTAAAGGAAACAAGTCACCACAGTTACTTTTATTAGCAGGATGCTAATGAAAACATTTAAATTATTTCACTATAATTCTTTCCCTCTGTAACCCAATATTGAAGATGGTTGCATTTTAAGTATGCCGGGGAATATGGGTCATCAGCCATTAACGGAAAAAGCATCTGCATCCAAACATAAGCTGCAGTTTCAAAAGAGCACACACAAGACTGCAGCCCAACGCTGAACTGCATGTTTCACCCTAGAAGAAGTTTAGGACAACATACTTGACTGTCAATAGAATACCAAAGGTCAGATATCTAGAGCAAATGCAGGTGATAATCTTAGAATGATAGGTATATTACTTTTTGGTAGTCTTCCAGGTCTTAATACCACCCAAATTGTGCAAAGAAGCTACTACAAAGCAAGCTGGTACACCTCAAGAACAAAGAGTGTCACAAAGTGGAAATACAAGCTTTGGAATGAGAAGAAGTACAGTCCTGGGAGTAACCTATGATCTATCAGTTCCCACCCCCACAGGATTAATTAGTGTCTTCATTTTTTTTAATTTTCATTTCTAGGCCTTATTGGCATACCTCCGCTACAATCTTACTGCCAGCTTGCTTAGTCATGTTTTCACCTTGTTCAACATCATATTAGGCAAACTTGGTTGTAGATGTTGCCCTCTGTCCTGCTTAAAAGCTGTTTAATTTAGTTTGTCTGGAAGAACATGGACTTGTGTATCAAGAACTCCAAGGCCAGAGTCCTTCAGGAACAAATAAAAAGACTGGAATTCCAACCCACTGTCCTTGAAGACTGCTCAGGCAGCACCAGTATGACAAAACAAACATTCTGGTGACATGGGGCCATGCTTCCTTGAATTATGCATGATTGCTAGCTTAATAAAGCACCGTGACTCACACAGTGTTAAGGACAGAAAAATCACCATCCTCTGTAGGAATGGATCTGCTAACAGTGGTTCCATGAAATGCTGAGAAAAGCCCTACCTAACTGGAATCCTTAAAAAGCACAAACCCCCCCAGTAATTCACACATTAGTTGAGAAGCAACACTGAACACTGGAAACAGTTTGCCAGAAAAGTGGTGCAACCTCCCTCACTGAAAAGACTTAGCTTGACAGGGCCACTGATAAAGTAATCTAAAGCCCTGCATTTAACAGCAAGTTGGAACACATGAACTTCAGAGCTGTCTTCCAACCTAGACTTTTTTCATTGTCCCATGCTAACAAAACACCAAGTTTTATGATGCGTGATTCTCCCTTAAAAAACAAACTGACTGCAAGAAAGCTGTCGTACTCCTTTAATCCATTTTAATTGTCTACATTCCACAGAAAACTGTTGGCCAATCTTTTGAACAGTTAGAGCCATCAAAATCAGGCTATATGAAATAGAAATGCATATATGTTATACACATGCATACTTACAGAGACTCTAAACTTGCTGTTAAAGGAAAACACTTTTTCTCTAACGCACTTGCCACTGAGTACTCATCATGCCTCTCTTACTTGGCACCTGCTTCTCTCACCACATTTGCTCAGTTGTAGCAGCTGTCCCCTGCATGCTCTGTTTCATTTGTGGTGCTGGAGACAGACTTGCAAAGAGAAACCCCACCAAGTGCAGGACCAGGAATGGAAGTTTCTGTCTCTCCTCTCAGACTTTGAATACTGAGTGTCTTCCGGTGTGCTGTCACATTATGAGTACAGTTTTGACATTTGCCTGTCAAAGCCCCTCTAAGGACTTTCACTGAGACAGTTTCACAAAGTCAAAAATAGATGATTTGTTGAAGCAACAAATATAACAGATTCTGAATTGATGTTGAGAAATGCACTAGCTGCTGTAGTGCTAATATATGATGATAGTGCTATTAAAATAAATGCTATCCTGGGTATTCTTCACTAAGAGGTGAAAGTGCATTGCTTACCAAGAAGGCATCCCTGTCTTGCTGAAAGAAGAGGAGCACAGCCCATTGACTGTCTCTTCTCTTCCTGAGGAAAGTATCTGAGATCTCTCAATGTCCCTAATATCCCAATCCTAACTGTTTTCCTCCCCGGGGTGACATTTAACATGATTTGGGTGGAGAGTCAAGTACTAAAGTCACATACGTTTAGCATGTCCTTCTTTAAGCTCATTATCATATTCAGGGGTGTCAACTTCTATATTCATTTCATGGATAATCAAGCAAAAGGTCTCCCTCCAGACACCACGACCTTCAAGATTCCGTGCTTAAATTGTTTATCTGATTATTCCTGCAACCTTTAGTCAAAACAAGACTGTCCTGCCAGTGCAAGACTCCCTCCTTCACCTGCTTCTCACACTGACCTTGCAGATCTCCACATATAAGGTCTGCACAAGACACAAGCATTTTTAACCTCTTATATGTACCATTCCCACATATGCACACAAAAGGAGAGCGGAGGACGAGCAACAGAGAAGAAAGGGGAGATACAGCCTAAAGGCTATGATGGAGTTCAGAGCCAGCCATCCCCATCTGCCAGCGCTCATCAAGGACAGCACGATCAAGGCCAGGTTGGATGGGGCTTTGAGTAACCTGGTCTAGGGGAAGGTGTCCCTTCCCTGCCCGTGGCAGGGGGGTTAGAACTAGATGATCTTTAAGGTCCCTTCCAATCCAAAACATTCTACGATTCTATGAGGACTCCATGCAAAGTTGAGGAATCACAATTAGATCCTCACCCAGCTCCTGCCCTGTTACTTCACAGACAGGCAAGAGAACCTGCAGTCACCCCCAGCATAACAGCCACCAAACCCTACCTCAACTGCACAACCTAATGCAATCATTTTATATTAATCTTTTCAACTCTGTGTTCCATAATATCCTTTCACAGGATTTGTATAATTCTCAAAGGAAAGTGAAATTTGTCCACTTGAAAAGAAACAGAAAAACGTAGTTATTCTCAGAAATATCCTATGATATCACAAAGTACCCACAAAACCAATATTTTGTGAGGCATTCTCCAGTTTAAAAATCACCCATAATAATCTCTTGTACAAACTTTTTATTTTTAAGAAATGCAAATAAAGTGACATATTATTCTAACATAAATTTGATATCACAATATCAATTATTTACAATATTGGGGAGGGTCAGTTTTCTTTTCAAATTTAGTTACTTTTAACACTTCCTGATTAAAGTTCTCATAAGTTTGCACCTTGTTTTCAGATCAATTAATCTGCACACAAAACAGGAAGATTTCTTTTGTTTATTTTAAACTAATGACCATTGCAGTTTTATATTGTTTTCAACTCTTGAAATCAACTACTGAAAAGACTACTACCCAGTCTACTGATAAGTTGGAAGGAGTATAAATTCCCTCTGAAATCACGGAATTGTCAGTGTTGTAAGGGATCTCTGGAAACCATCTAGTCTAATTCCCCTGCTAAAGTAGGATTGCCCGGAGCACTCAGGACTGCATCCGGGCAGGTCTTGGAAATCTTCAGAGAAGGAGACTCCACACCCTCCCTGTGCAGCCTGTTCAAGGGCTCTGTCACCCTCACCATAAAGAAGTTTTTTCTCATATTTGAAATTATTGGAAATGCTGCAGAAGGCAACAGGATTTAAACCTGTCCAAAGTGAGGACTTGTTTATGTGTTTTGCAAAAAAAATAGGCTTAATTATGATGTTAAAGACAGGCATTTAAACCATCAGTCCGCAATCAGTCAACCAGTCCCCAAAAGAACATGGTAACATTTCAATCCACTGTGGTATCACTAATGAACAACGTTTTTACTACAGAATGTCGTAGCATATTATGTGTAAAAGGCTACTGATTAATAACTAAAAGTATTCATTCTGAGATGATGCTGTTCCATCCCATTAGTTGGATTATTACTCATGAAACCAACTCATCCTCAGTCGATATGACACAGCAACTATAAAAGTACTCCTGCATTTTTTCCCCATGATGGATGGCTATAATTGACTGATGATGTGGTGATACTTCCTAAGTGGCAATGTACTTGCCCTGTAGTAGTTTTTGTGTTGCAGAATTTCTTGTAGCTTCAATAGAAACTCAAAGATCAGCATCCAAGGTTTGATACACTAGACAGATAATTTCTTCCACAAGTTTAAAAATCCTGAAATTTCTCAATTCCTGATGTGCCCTAACATGAACTGGGATTCTGAAAGCCCTTCTTTCTTCTTAGCACCTAACCCATGATTTTCTTTATTTATCTTTCCAGATAAAATAGCTTTTTTTGTAATTGTACAAATTTTGTAAATTCCAAATTCTTTTTTTGTTAGTTTACTTACACAAAACACTATTTATTTGGGGATTTATGCATGTGACTAATAATTAAGAAAAAAAAAAAAGAAACAGTGAAAACAAAATTATAATTCCTATCCATTTTAATTTAACTGCAATAGTGTATATGAAGACATACCATGCACTTGAGCCATGTTACTAGGACTTTACAAAATGTATACAAGATACTACCTGCCTCCAAACAGTTCAACCATGTGTATATTTCACTTCTGCTGATGTCGCTGAATGCTACATGCCTTGTGATTCGCAGTGACCTTAGATAAAGGGCTAAGACAATTTTTTAGACTGAGATTTTTGTTTGATTTTAGTACTAACTCTAAGACAAAACAAAACAGGAAAGTAATTTTCAAGCAACTTCCACTTATAGGCCATGTCATTTCTGTTAAAAATAACATCTACAATTTTATATAAGACATCTTACATGCACTATTAGACCTAAAATTATACTCAAAACCTTCAGTGATGTCTTTTTTTCTCTTGCAGAAAATATTTTTTTACATATTTTGGGGATTGCAAAAACAGTTTTGATGAAAGTTTCAAACAATATTTAAATTTTTACAGCTTTGAAAATACATTTTCGAAATGCTTAAAAAAGTATTTCTACCTGAAAATATTTAACCAAATCTGGTCTTAAAAGCATAGCTGGCTGTGATATAAAGTCAATCCAGAGGCCACATACTCCATAAGCACTGAAGTTGAATCACTAAAAGTACTAATATACTTAGTCGGATACTTTATTTTAATATTAAAATTACTACAAAAAAGATAAAAGTTATCTATTAATGCTATTATAAATTATGAAATAGTTGTTCACATGTACTTTATATATATGAAACAATTTTTTAAATAATGAATTTAATATTTAAATTATTGAATTATATACATTTACTGAATAACTCTACAAATTAAGTCTTCAGCCTGTCTGCCTGATAAGTAATCACTGCACATGGTGTAGTGTTTCTTCAAGTCCAGATATCATGAAGAAAACAGGAACATATAAGTTTAGAAACACTGTCAACACTAGAATTACTGAATATCATAGTACAATGTTAATACATTTCAGCAGAATAAAAAAGGAAATACTAAAGAGAGTGATGAATAGCTTCTGTAACACTGCCAAAAGACCAGAAGGGACCTCATACAAGAAGCTTACGAACGTAGGAGTGACTTTGCAAATATTTATTTAATATTAGTATGGGAGAGAACATATACTGATGCCTCTGTTACAGCTCTGAGCATGCCTAGTGAAAACGAAGTGAGCAGACTTAAATCTGAAATAGAGGGTAAAAAAAAAAAAAAAAGAAAAAGTGCAGATCTACCAATGTAACTCTAGAAGCACCATTATGGTCTCTTATGACATCCACTATGGCTATAACTGAGAACCTTGCAAGTGTTCTGAACAAGCAATGATAGCACCTCACTACCGCAAATAGGTACTCAAAGCGATTCAAAACAAACAAGTTAGGCACACGAACAACTTTAATGTTAACCAGTACTTCATCTGGCAGTAACAGTATGATTTGGAATTAGATGTTAGTACTTGTGCTCCCAGAATTAACCATTCTTTAAAAGACACTGTCTCTTTTAACATGCACCTTTATTCTACCAACCATTTTCTTTAGGGACTGTACAATAGGCAAGGTAGTCAGAAGCAATAGAACTGCTAACAAGTCAGACCTAATAACAGACAAGTAAGACTTTCTCATCTACTATTTTTCCCTCACCAACCATTCTTGCACTAGAGGTTTTCTTAATGCTTGATTTAAAAAAAAAAAAAAAAAAAAAAAAAAAAAAAAAAAAAAAAAAAAAAAAAAAAAAAAAAAACCCCTACTTAAAAANNNNAACAACAAAGAATAAACTCCTCTACTTGAACAAGTTACTTGAAATCAGCCCAAAGATAGCACCTTCCTTGACATGAGTTCTGTGTTGAAAATGTAGAAGTGAATGCCAGGGAATAAGAAAGCTGTTCTCCAGTAAATGGCAGTTTAAAGAAGTTTCCCCAGGCTTCGGTCATCCTCCAGGATCAGGGAACATCAAACCTGTGGTGAGAATGCGACCACAAGTTACCTATAAAGGACTTCAGCAAAAAACCTCAAAGATCACAAGCTACAGGCTGCAGCTGTGTGCCAGGGGTCAAAAAGGTGCCAGAAAAAATAAAAACCACCCAACTCAAACCAACGCAAAAACTACAAAACCAGGTAAAACTCATTCAGAGAAAGGCAAATTAAATCAGAAATACGAAAGGCACTTATAGCCCTTTCTGCTGAATCTAATCTTGGATTCCAATAGAGCACAGTACAATATAGCATACTTCAGCTAGTTAAAAGTAGTATATAAGAGAATAAAAAAGAGAGTTTGAAACTTGATGGGAAAGCAAGCTGTTCTTCAGTAATGGTAATATTTAATAAAGAGCCAGGCTCATTGAACCTAAGTTGACACAGTTGCTTTCTTACATGAAAAGCAAGCCCCAAGAACAAAGAATCCTAAATATAACATAGTTGTAAGCACTGATCTACAAATTTAAAACATGAAAGAACCTAAAAAGCAACTTGAAAAATGTTTCTTAAAATACGAAGAGCATAGTAATTTGAAAATGAGCACTATTTGGTACTTGCTGTATAATTTAGTATATTTTTGCTGACTAGAAAACAGGTTAAATATGTTTAAATACTTTTTTTTGTTATAAAAGTGTATTTGCAAATACATTTTTTCCTACAAATTCAAAATTATATTTATCTATACATACTGAAGTGCATGTGTAAAATAAAACATTTAATAAGAAAATATAAAGTAGAACAGAAATACTTGACACATCATCAACACAGCACAAATATTTCTATGGCTTCTCCTAAAAGTTCTGCTTTTTTTCTAACATATAAAACTAAGTATTAAGTCAATTTCCAGTACTCTGACTTCAAACGCATTTTTTTTCAATCCAGAAATAGAGGAAATATCAACATATGTTCCTATTTTCATATGCAGCATAGCTATATTAAGGTATGAGCATGACCACTATAACCACAAGATTTGAATCTCCACATTCTTTATTTAAACCTGAATAGCTTATAAAACAAGGAAATTACATTATTCTAACTCAAAATCATTTAAGAAAGTGCAGAACACTGATATCAAATCACTTTTACAAAATTACACTGAAAACTAGTCAACACAATAAGAAATAAATCTAGATAAATGCAAGGAAAAGAAACTATAAACACAAGGACCTTTATACCATAACACAAGGACCTTTATACCATAACTTCCTGGTCACAATTTCTAGAATACAATTCTGTCTACCCATTGAACTCCACAAAATCAGTATATAAGTAAAAATAAATCTGTTTGGACTCATAATGTATGGCTTCCCCTATGGAAACCTGGGAGATTCTATAACATTTTCTATTTCTTGCTTGACCGGTTGGTTTTTTAGGCAAATTTCTCTTGGTTCCTTAACTGAAAGTAAAAATGCTCCTCTCCTGGTCTCCTCTCCTTGAGTCCTCCCAACCCAAATCAATTCTGTTACTCAGAACTGATCTCACAATTCTTTGCAAAAAAATCTTCCTTTTTCCATGTCTTCCTATCATACCAAAGAATGTAAAAGTCTACTTTAAATTACCACCACAAGGAACCCACAAACTCAAGCAACAACCTTTAGAAGATAACTGTTTAAAATCACTGTAATCAAACTTAAGCTACCTAAGCAATACTCAAGTGTGTTAAATTGAAACAAACTTCGTAGGACAAAGAGTAACTATGGAAGAGATATTTAATTGTTTTAATTTAATTAATATATCATATTAATTAAAAGTATTTTACAAGTATAGGCTTGCTCTGAGACTGAGCACAGCATTTTCACAAACATATCTTCCACAAAGTTCTCAACAACAAAAATACCCATCAGTAATTCAGCAAAAGCTTTTTAACTTTTAAAGCTAAGTACATGTCTCAATGTCCAATTGAGCATGAAAGGACTCCCAAAGAGTCTTTGGAAATATCATCACTGAAAAACAAATAATAAATTAATCAGAACATTTTCTTAAAAGAATAGGCTCCTGTAGGCATACTTGGTAAAAAAAGTCTTATTTTTGAACATTTTATGAAGCTTCCTGTTAAGAACAGTCCATCTTCCTGAACAAGGATGTCCACCAGTCCAAAACCAGGTCTAACCCCAAAACCAGTTTCAAATAGTCAACAGAAGTGCTGGTCAGCTCACACAAGTCACTCAATCACATAGATACTATTGCTGGCCTGAGTTGTGGAGGAAGAGTGACCATCACAGGGTTGTCTAACTGCAGTACCTCACCAACTTGAGTGTGCCAGTCTTGGCCCTGAACTGCTCTAAAGGCAGGAGCTTTCTCTTCCTACTCATTAACAAATCTCTGTATAGGCACCAGCACATGGTCTCTGCTTTCCTTTTTCACCTCTGTATGAAGAATAGAGCATTGAAACTAATTACACTGCTAGGGAATGGTCAGAGTTTTTCTTGCATGGTGGGCCAGGGATGTGTGATCTATAAATCTCTTTGTGCTTCACAGACAGGTAAATAAAATCACGCTGCTCTGCTTTTTCTTCCATATTTCCAGCTGCTAACCTGCACTAAAAACTCCATAAACTAGAGTAAAGACATCCCTCAGGAGTAAGTTGCTCTAATTCTCCTGGAATATATTTGCAAAGAAGGGGCAGGTGGCCCACACAGCAGTCTGGATAGAAATGTGATCAACCGTATAAACATTTGAGAACCCTTGTGCTCACAAAATCGAATGGGAGTTGGCAGGTATGAGAGGGTACATTATATATCTTATTCTCATAGATTTGGAGCACATAAAACTGATTAGTTATCTAGTGCCAAAACATAAAAGAACTTGGCACGCATGGAGCAACAATATCCAGTGAGAAGGAGCTTGAGTTTGCTTGGGCAGCCTAGTCTGGTTCTGCCAAGGCAATCATATGTTCAAAGAGCTAAGAAATACTGCATGTCAACTGTTTCATATTATCAGGAGGTAATCCATTTTTTATTTTGAATTGTCAGATGTTTCTGAAGCTACTCTACCCTAAACACTAGAGGTAAAACCCTGAAGAGGAAGCACAGCAAGTCCTTCAGCGCTGTCTTTACAACAACGTACTTCTAGCAATCCACACAATCATGCACAGCAAGGGTTTCTGCTGCCCTTGAGGTACTGTGTGTAAAACTCAGGCAGCAGATTTTCAGTTAACAGAGATCCAAGAAGCTAGATCTTCCATCATCAAAATATCTCAGAAATTTAATTTCTGCCTATAGTAGCACCAGAAACATCACTGGCATTATTAATGAGTGAGCAATTTGCAAGACAGGTAGACAGAGCCAGAGTTCAACTTTTTCTGAACAGTAATAGAAGAAACATTATCATTAACTCACTGAGCACAACCAAATTGAATCTATCATCCACAAATATAGTTTTTCATGCAAACGTAGAAAATACATATTCTGGGAGTTTTGTGTGTTTATTTTTTTTTAACTTGATTTACAGTTTAAGACTGCTGTTTTGAAAAAAATGCATATGTTCAACTTTGCAGGTTGAGTACCTTCCCAAATTAGAGTTATCACTATTGAAGGAGACATGGACTAAAACAACCTATCTCAAATTTCAATTATTCTGTACCATTCCTGCAGAGATCCTATTCATACTTTGACAGATTGGAGCTCTGCCTGGTATGTTTCGATTGACATGACATTATCCAGCTTTTGTTTACATCACCAACCACATCAGCAGGTGCTCCACTCTCACAGGTTTCCATTCTGTCTTTTATTCTGCCTCAAATTTCCTGTTGTTCAGAGTGTCATTCTTCCTGGGCTGTATTAAAAACAGACTTGCTCCAAACACTTTTAAGCTTGTGCTAAGTATCGTACATCACTTTTCAAACAGAAAAACAAACAAACAAACAAACAAAAAACAAACAAAAAAAAAACACCAAAGGCTGGTTTTCTGGTTTTCACCTTTTTTTTTGTTTTGCCCATATTGCTATAATGTCCTTTCTAATATAGTTTTTATTTATTTTATGGTCTTTTTTTTAAATAACAGTTGAAATGGAATTTACTTCATCCTAATGTAAAATCCCTGAATTGTGATACATGAAAATGCTGTGCGCTAGAAATAAAAAATGTTTATTATGGAACAACCTCTAGAAACAAGACAAACAAAAGTTTCTAGCCTATATCTGTAGATAAATTCAGAACTTGTATCAAAGCATAATCTGCTATGTCAGATTAGTTTAGCAGCACACAAGAAAACATATACAAGAGTAGTCACACCACCAACATCAAGCATACTACACACTTAAGGAAGATCACTACACTCTGGAAGCTTCTTCATAAAATGAACAGATAGAGAGAGACTTTTTCAGAGCTTATTAAGGACAGGTTTAATTTACTACAGAAGTCTACATTTATTGTCCCCTAAGTATCCAAAGTGGTTTTGGTAAAGGCATTAAATACCCCCTCAAAGTCACAGGAAGGAATCACAGAATCACAGAATGATTAGAGTTCTAAGGGACCTTAAAGAACATGCAGTTCCAACGCCCCTGCTACGGGCAGGGACACCTCCCACCAGACTAGGTTGCTCAAAGCCCCATCCAGCCTGGCCTTGAACACTTCCAGGGATGGGGCATCCACAACTTCTCTGGGTAACCTGTTCCAGTTCTTCACCACCCTCACAGGGAAGAATTTCTTCCCAATATCTAATCTAAATCTCCCCTCTTCTAGTTTAAAACCATTACCCCTTGTCCCATGACTACTTTTCCTGACAGAGAGTCCCTCTCCAGTTCTCGTGTAAAAAAAAAAGAAGTTTAACAAGCTTATATCTTTAACACTATGTACAAAAGAAGTTGTAGTGGGAAATTGTACAATTTCTGAAGCAGGAACAAATTTACTTAAGTGATAATTAATAAATCATGTTGCTTCTGAAAGAGTAAAGGCATCTTTTCTGCCTTATCTTAAATTGGGAATTAGATTGCCATGATCCTCCAGCTGTAAATTCCCGTGTACTGTGCTAATGCAATCCTAAAGTTGCATACAGCCCAGATGGTACCTAACAAAAAATGCCTAAAAATGTTTCTTGGTTTTTGTATTTGACACAAATGCTGCGCATATTGTCTATGTTTCTTGACAAGCCAAGAAAAGGGTATTGATAATATTGTTCATTGATTTACACTTTCAAAGCGATTAGTTTGTGCAACTGTATTCTGAGCTGGTCTCTGATAAGAGTGCTGGGATGCAGAGCTTCCCAAGATTGGTACAATATATATATCAAATGCATTGCCATAACCAATAAACCAGCTGCACTTTGTCAACTTAGTCTTGTCAGATATATTACTATTATTAGAAACAATTGCTGCAATATAAGGTGTTAACTATTCCCCTTGCTAACAAACACTTCTTCTTAAGGCCTCAAATATAAGAAGATCCTTAGACATAGACATCTGATACAATTCCTTCTCATTTCTTACACTATGCATCTTAATTTCATTTCCACCTAGTCTTCGCTACATTGTAAGCCATGACCAACAACTCATTTTACGTTAGATTCATTAGGTAGACATTTAAAACACCTTCAAATTATCAAGTTCTTACTACATTGACAGGAGGTACTGAACTCTCACAGACCTTTCATTTGTTTCTGCTTGACACCATTCTAGAAACATTGTGATTCCCAGAGTGACATTCCATTGTTTCAAAATATCCTCAGATGATACAAGGACTATGACAAACTGAAAGCCAAAGTTCTCCCCAATCTTCTTGGAGAAGGGCATCCTTTCTTAAAAACACTACCATATGATAAAGTATCGATCATGCTTCTCTTACATGACCAAATTATTATCTATTCATCATGACTGGAAGGAAATACACAAAACTTTTGGTCATTAAAGACTGAATATACTTAGGCTGTGCATGCCAAAAAAACCCGAACAAAAATAAAACAAACAAACAATAAAGCCCAAACCCCAAATAAACATGGTTACATGTTATATGGTTAAACTCATTTTGCTTTTTTCAAATGGACAAGTCACGCTACTTATCAGTTAAGGTATCTGTTGCACCAGTAAAATCAGAATCTACCTATCACAGTAGATGTAAGATATTCCTTTGAAAAGGGGTGTGATCAGTAGCATTTACCTCTTTATCGACCACATCTTCCTCAGTTTTCTAGATCATTAGGCTGTCAAAGCAGCAAATTTATATTCTTTACCGACTAAATTGGAGCTACAACCACTCAGCAAGATTCTTGCTTCGAACATAATCAAAATGTATCAAAAGAAATCACAGATTGAGTCTTATTTGTCAGTCCTACTGAATAATATATATCAGTTATTATCTTACCCTCAACAAACACAACAAGAAAAATACTACTCCACCAGGATAGTTTTAAAAACATATTTTAAGGCTTTTTAAGACTATTTGTAAGCAATCTGTTATGTATTATTTGCTTAAAAATACTCTCTTTCATAAGAAAATAAATTATATCACTAGAAATGTAAAGCATACAACATTTTTTTGCACAGAGTGGATGAAAGTCAGCAAATATTGCCTGCAGAAACAGATGGAGGAAAAGTGTTTTCAAGTATTCTCACAAAACTCTGTGAATAAAAGCTTTCACAGATGACTTAAAATTCTGACTTACCTGTTGCATCATTGTATAGATGGCAGTAAATGAAACAAAAAACACATTCACCCTACACTAATAGTATTTTAACATCATTATCCCTGTCCTTGTGGAGAAGAATGAATGTTACAGTTTTCCTACAAGATCTTATTTATGTACTATTGAATCTTGCAACATAATCCAGTTATAAACTGAAAGCATTACAAAAATCTCTTTTCATAGCATAATCTCATCAACGGTCTTACGGGTGTCTCATCTCCCTTGAATCGCAGTGTCATTTCCTTTCAACTACATGTTGAATAACGTTAATGCTCCTCTGTAGTCTTGTCTTCAACGGATACTCCTCACGTTCTGTAATAGTCAAAAAACCACACTAAAGGCTTCTCATACTTTTCACATTACAATGTGGCCCTAACATTTTTTTGGTAATTAGAAGTGCTACATTTCCTAAATATCGAGGAAAAATTTGGGTTTGTTTCATCTCTGTTTCACAACGCACATTTCAAATAACATTATGCTCCTTTGAAGTGTAACGCACTTCCAAAACAGCTGTGTGCCCAACCAGTACAGCTGAACTTGAAAGTAATGCTCATCTTATCATTTAGTAATTCTTCTGTTGTGGAGGGAACAGTGGGATATAAAGCAGTGAATATATACAAACTGCAATCAGTTTCTACAGGTTTAGAAGCTTATTTGCAAAGCCCCCAAAACTGAAATAGTTTGAAGATGTAAGCCTTTCAAGCAAGCATAACATACAGAATTCTTTTAAAGCATACGTGAAAATGAACACAGTGAAAGGCCAGATTGAGTCTAGGCGTATCCTTGTCTCAAGGACAGAAGGAGGCAAAACAATAAGGACAAACACGGGTCAGCCTGTAATGTAGCACCTCAACACTTATTTTCAGGCAGTAAAGGTCTCATTTCCTTCCCTACCCAGAGAAGTTCTGCAGAATGAAGGTCACGGCTCCACCTCGCCTCTTTCAAACTTTCTCAGGAAATTTAAAAAAAAAAAAAAAAATTGCAACAAGAGTACTTTCTTGTTAACAGGAAAGATGATCCCCTTCACTGTGTGGCTGTGCCAGAGCAGAACAACTGAGAATTGGGAAGGAAGGCAGCAACAGCATTTTGGACTACACAGATGCTCAAAGCATTCTAATGATAAGTAAGAGTCTTCAGTCTGAAAAAAAAAAAAAAGTTGCCCTTTCTCTGCTAATTCCCACACACAAGCCTTAGATATTCAATTTATTCCATTATTTCATGGGCATGAGTACATTTGTGCAGTCACACAATGATGAAATCAACTGTTTGCCGCTTCACTAGAAACGTGTTAAGGATTACCTAAACACAGGCAGCAGGCAACACAAAGTCATTTAGATGGGAACTGAGCCTGTTCTTTCTTCCCTCCTGAAATAAAGATCAAGTTTCTATTACATCTCATGAAAGCAGGAGAAGGTCAGTTTATTTTATTGTCATTCTGTGGAACTGCAATAAAGAAATAAATGATTTAAGAGAAGTGGGGTGTTTGATAACCATGGTTGACCAACAGAGCCTTAATGACAATATATGCCTACATGATTAAGCTGTTTTAGCAGCAAATCAGAGTCATTCTTGGTTGGATCGATCAAATTTATGAACAAATTATCCAAATATAGTAATAGTGTAGTTTAATTACCTGAGATCCAGTCATTGAACCGGTGTCAGGATTGTGGTAAAAGATTTCAGGCATCATTCTGAGGGTGTTTACTTGGTCAGTTGCTGTGATTCATTACTTAATAATGAGAAACCAATGACTTAATTGATTTTCTATAAACTGAAAATTCCCAACAATTACATGACAAAGGATACGGGAGAAAATAATTCTGATGCAAAAACTAAGGGCTACATACTGAATCGCAAAAGCAAAGAGCTACGTATTCGATGTTAGACAAGGAAGGTTATTATATTTAAGAAATTATCTGTTAATAACCTAGCATGGCAAAGAAATCTAAGTATTGATTATAGCTTCTGAACACCTAATTAATTAATCAAATACTACAACTATGTCACAAAGTATATTTATTTCTGTGCAATTTAAACGTTTACTGGAAGTAAACATGACCCTGGAAAGAAAAACTTGTGCAAACTAAATAGTACAATCAACTGAAAAAACCTACAAGTACACAAAAATATTTCCAGAGAAGCTCCCTCTGGCCAGAGATAGCCCTCAGACAGACCTCTGTGCAACAGGTTTGCAAGACTTCAGAAAAGCTATCCTACACTCCTCTACTCATTTNCCCCCTCCTTCTTTTTGGTAAAAAAAAAAAAAAAAAAAAAAAAAAAGAATCCCCACTCAGCTGAGCAATGTTTCTAGCCAAAACAAAAGACTACAAAACACTAAGAAACAAATCTCAGAAGCAGTGAATAAGCATTACCCAGAAAAAAACTAAGCACTTCAGTTTACAACAAAAAAATAAATCACTGAAGCCCTGTCTTTTCAGAAATGCCTCAAAAATCTAACAACAAATGGGAGCTGACATTAAAATCAATTCATGACTATGAAGAACTCTATTGGTGGACAGACGTATTTGATTTCTATTTCCTAAATTGGTACATTACTTTCCAGGGGATTTCTGAATGAGCTTGCTAGTCTCCACGTACTGACCAGAAACGAGTCAAGTTCCAGCCCTAGTCATTTACTGTAACTCAAAGCTCTTCTAAATGGATATTAAACTGTCGTTCCCTGTAAAGCTCAATTCTAGAGTAATTTTAGTTATTGCCATGTTTTCATTTCAGAACGATGTGGGGAAAAAATACTGCAACTGTGCAGTCCCATTGAGTTTTAAAAATACAGTTTTCAGGTTTTATTATCAGAATTTAAGTACAGAAATACATTTAAAATAGAAGGCATACACTGAACTAAGTATAAAAACAAACTACATATACTACAGCAAAATGGATCATCCATATTTTTAATTCACCTGACTCTACAACATAGTCAAATGCAGTAAATACCTCAGAAACCATCACTGAAAAAACTGAGATTAATTACTACTTGTGTGCAGTAATTAAGATTACCTGCCAATATTTTAGAGTGGAAGGAGCTGAGACAGATTAAATATTACATTGGCTGGTTAATCACAAGGACTCTGTTCTCCTCCCTCATTACTGGGGGCACATACAGACTTCAGCTCCTTGTTCAGTCCTCCGCCTTGCTGAAGTCTGCTAGATCCATCCTCATTCTCCCCATCTTGCCCAGCCCAGCTCAGTTCCAACACAGGATCCTTCCCTGTTGCACGTATCTCTTCTGTCTTCCAGATACTGACCCATCCTGTCCAGGTTTTTGACTCCCCCCCGCAAACTGCAGCCTGCTTTAATATTTGTGCCAGGCTCCAGCAACTAAGCCTGGGAGTTGCTCTCACTTTCAGGGGTTTTTTTGCATAAATGGGAGACAGAGAAGCCGAGGAAGACAACATCTGAAGTTAATCTAGCATGACAAATACAACTGTTTAGCTTCAATATACAGAAGAGAATAGCAAAACAACTTCCGAACACTGGAAAAGGCCTCTTGAATCAAGTCCATTCATCCACAAAACAATGTTTTAAAAACAAAACAAAACCAACCAACCAGTTTACATAGTAATAAATGACTATTCAGAAGAGTTTTCAGCTGAACGCGTTCAGCTCTGACATAGACTTAGCTCATTTTCTTCAGACAATGAAAGATCCCAGTGCACTCGTGAGTCGTACTTCATATTTGTAGGAACTTTATCATCTTTAAAGTCCCTTTGTCCCTTTCAACCCAAACCCCTCGATGATTCTATGATACATTAAACCATGTTACACTTCACAAGTTCTTCACAAGTTTGTTTCTTTTCAGATAAATATTTACTGCCTTAGATTATAGTAGATGTTCTAATCTTTTTTCTTTTTTCCTTTTTTTTTTTTTTTTTTCATTTTCAGCTTGATCCAATACTTTAAACAAGACAGGAGGACAGTGGGACAGTGTTTACACACCAGAAATCCTACAGCACATTTATTATCATTGGATTATAAGGAAGTAGTGCATACACAGAGCTCATGAATCATGTTTGGTTCTTTAATCCAAAATTGTCTGCTTCCCAGTACCAGATACCATCAGGTATTTTCTAAAAATACCTTAAAAAGAAAAAAACACATTTTGCTCTCACAATGAAAAACTGCCATAACCTAGTAAAAATGAGGACAGATCAGCAAAACTGTCCACCTGTTCAAAAAAGGATTAAAAGCAGCAGTCCAGAAAGTTTAGCTCACTTTAGAAATCCTAAGTTGCATTTTTAGTTTCCAGATGGTAAAAATATCAAAATAAGGGCATTTCAGCATGCATCAGGTCAAACTAATTTTCTTTAATACCAAAGTATTTACCTTAATTATTCCATTTCCTATTAAATATGTCAAAAGCACACTAATGAGACATTGATATAACTTATTTCATTTCACTGTTTCCATCCACATTGCAGCTCCGTGCCTTATTTTACCAACCATAAGTGATGTTGTAACTCAGTGTGTCACAAATATGTAAGAACCCCAATTAATCTCTTTGTACCTTTCATCCTACTCAGTGAACGCCACAACACCTGGTAGAACATAGGTACATTGTCATGTTATTGGACTGTCTTATTACATCTAAGACCAAAGAGGAAGAACAAATATTCTTACAGGTTTTACCTCTTGAAGTTGTATTTATCGACACATTTTCATTTAAAACAAACAAACAAAAAGAGATCATTTTAAAAAAAGACAACAACCTAAAGCTGATAAACCACTTCCCACCCTACACAAATCCTTCAACAACTAAAGTACAGGGTACACAACCAAAGGAACATTGCAGAAGTTCATCTACAAAGAAAAAGAAAATCATACAGATCCTCCTTTCTGGCAAATGGTAACACAAGGAATGTAGCCAAAACTTTTGCTTCATCACACTTCTTTTCCACTACATAGACAAAAGAAATTGGAAGGGGCACTGCACTTTCTGGGAGAGATTTGTGAGAAAGTGCAATCAATTTTCTCTGTTTTTCCTTCCAGCCGAAAACCATAATCTGACTTCCCCAGGTGTCAAAAGCTGTGCTAATACATGTTTCATGGCTGGGGAAACACAGAAATGCCTACCATCAACAGAAAAAAAGTGAGGTGAAAAATATTGCTATCATCAGTAGAGCTAAGTTTCACCCAAAAAACCCCACAAACATTTCAACCAGAGGATAGATAAAAGGTTTCTAAAAATTTTAGTATGTTAAAAAAGAAAAAAGTAAAATAAATCCATTAGTAAGTTTTGATTATACAATATGTTTGAAAGCGTTTTCAACAAATGCATAAAATACTTTGAAGTTTTGAAATGGCTGTGAAGGGTTAGCTTTATTTCTTTTTAAATTATTATAGGGGGAAAAAAAGTGAAAGCCCCCTCTTTTTTTTTTTTTTTTTAAAAAAGTCTTCCTTTCTAGTGGTGTATTCAGATGAATACTGATTATTCCAAGCAGAGGAATAAGAAAATCAAAGCACTGAATGCTCAAATCGAGAATGCTCTTACCCTTTTCCTATGGAAACATCACAAAAAGGAAAGCATGTAATTTCAAGGTTTATTCTCAATGCATAACTTTAAAGCTTAATAAAAAAAAAAAAAAAAAATTACCAGCCAAACATCACTGGGAATCACAGGTATGCTATAAAATTTATTAAGAGAGATTTATTTGGAAACTGAAATGAAATAGTAATTTTCTTGCTGAACACACATGATTTATACGCACAGAGAATCCGTCTCTCGTGATTACTGGAATGTGGTCTCGCAAGTCCCCTGAATGCCAGAAACACTCAGTTTTGCTCCACAGGATTCTTAGCTGCAGGCAAATTGAGGTTCGATCCATGCCACAAACCATGCTGATCTGTACTGTGCAAACGTGAATATCTGAACAAAAGCCTGGGAACTTAATCTTGGCTATGAATAGAAACAGAATTAGGACCTTCAACAATCCTACCTGTAAACTGGACTAAAAAATTAATTGTCCCAGAAGGTAAATCCTGGGATCTGGAGACAGACAAATTAAGCCAGCTGGAACAGAAACAGATGAAAATTAGGAAACTATAAAAGGATTGGGGATTTTGACCTTTTTACTTTCCTTAGAACACGTCTTCTGTTGGTGTTAATTGCTCAAATGAGATGTGATTTATAAAGAGCTTGGTTTAGTAACATTGGTAAGGATGTCTCAAAAGCATCTTCACTGACAGCTGCTGTTATCTCCCTTCTTAGCATTTCCTTTTTTGCAACATTACTATCAAATGCGTGAGAAACAAAATCTTGTAAGTGGGCAGGTGTGGAGATGAGCTTCAGTGAGCTATGAGGGAGAGACTCATCAGGGAAGAATGAGGTTTACCTGAAATATAAAACTCAGAAAGTGGTTTCTCTGGCAGGGAGAGGGAGGCCAACCCATGACAAAGCACACACAGAACTACAAGTGGCTACAGTTAGGTAAAACTTTTTTTGAGAATGACAATATATTTTGTTTAAAAATGTTGCCAAGATATAGGTATAAATGTAAAAGGAGGGAAATGGAAATACAAAATATGTAAGAGTGTGCCAAGATACAGGTTTTTTGTTTAGAAACAAATCTCTTGTATGCTAAAATACATGCAGAGGAAAAATAAATTTTGTTTCATCCCTGAAGTTATCTGAGTTTCCAGAAGCTGCAAACCCTTCTCTATGTTCTGCTCAGTTGTTAAAGCTAACATAGTTTCCATTTTCTAAAAGGTTCAATTTTTTAAAGATGCTTTATTTTATCCTCTACTCCAGAAAAACTGACACATCACAAAACCCTCTGGCATAAAGGACAAGCAGCAACACTCCTTGAGCAGGCCTTGGGCACATTTTTTCCTGGCTGAGCAGCTCATTCAAAAAATCCAATCCGTTGGTCCACTGCGCGAGCACAGCAAGAGCTAAGGGGTGGAAGAAAAGGAGAAAGGAAAGAAAGCCTAAAAACAACACGCTAAGGAGACCGGGAAAGGTACAGCAGTGAAAACTCTTGGGGTCAAAGTCCCACTCTGCATTTGCTCCGTACCAGTGCTGGTATTACTAAGACAGCCCTCTTAACTAACACAGCCTGGTGTCCTGATTCAACAACACCTGGTTGGGCTCATCTGTGACAGTCAGATGGTTGATCTTATGCTGCACCTAGGCACGGTTATAATTCCAATGGTGGAATTTCAGAGGATATTCCAAAATAAAGCTATGAGCTGTTATTTAAATTATGCATTCACTCACCGGCTAATGCAGTGAAGAGAATCTATTTTAACATACAGTGACCAGCTGAAGTAAACAGGCACCGAGACCAGTGCAGCACGGAAGCAATCTGAAAGGCAACAAATGATGCCCTTTTTCACAAAGACATATACTAGTGCCCCAAAAGCAAAGCAGGTGTGACTCATGGCCAACCTGATACCAAAGTTGCACTAGTTTATAATCTGTTTCAAGACTAACATTAACTCCTGCACAGTGTTATGTAGACACAAGGCACATAAGAGTCATTCAGTGTGCACCTCAACATTTACTGCCAACACAACGGAGAACTTCACACCAGCTTAATGAATGCAATGTTAACACACATTATTTCAGTGGGTGTGAATTACATGCAAAATTGGCTTCAATTTTTCACCTTTAACTCTAAAACCAGGGAAGGCAATGATTCCTAAAGCAAGCTCTTGATTTTGATGAAGCTGAACTAGAGACTGAAAAATCAGATTACGAATCTGATTTAAAAAAAAAAATAAAATTTACAACTGTCATTGATGCGTGTTATACATAAAGACAGAGTAATGTAAAGGTGGTTAGCATGATAACTTGCCTCTTTGTCAATCGGTAGAGTCAGACAGAATATCTATTTGCAACATAGAACGGTTAGAGTTGGAAGGGACCTTAAAGATCATCAAATTCCAACCCCCCTGCCATAGGCAGGGACACCTCCCACTAGATCAGGTTGCACCAAGCCCCATCCAGCCTGGCCTTGAACACTTCCAAGAATGGGGCACGGAAACAAGTAGATTATCCCAAAACATGTTTCAAAAAAAACTTACTCTTTCCATATTGCTTTGTAGAAGCCAAAAGACTGTCAAAATGCTCGAAACTACTGATAAAAATTCACAATACATCTAAAATGGGCTCTGTGGGGCTCCAATTGAGCCACTGAAGCAACAGGAACAAGCATGAAACGGGTTACAGTGAGGTGTGTTTGTCACATACTGAGTTTCCAGACAGCAAAAGTGATAACCTCCCTCACCTGCTCTGCACTCCAGCTCTTTTATGCCATCTTCAGAACTGAAGGCCTCCTAACATTTCATCTGAGCTTATTCAAGTCTGATTAGCTGGGATTCAAATACCTTTTTACTGAGAAACATCTAAAAGTAGCATGAGCTCACTGACGCAATATCAAAATCCATCTCTTGGTTTATTTTTATTCTTGGACACAAGACAAATGTTTTTTGAAAGATTATAAATTGTCAAGATGAACGTTTCAAAGAAGCCAGAGTCATGCTTTCACTGCAATTTCTCTGCTAATAAATTATTTAGAAGTACAGAATGTCATACAGTACACAAAAAGACGTTAGACAATTCATCATCTTTGTTTTAGTAGGGTTGGCAAGAGGTTTTGAAAGGACCACTTACAATATAACCAGGAAATCTACAGAACAAGAGAAGAGCACCAGAAAGGGAACGTTAATTTTGAGTTATGGATAGTTTCAGATTACTGTACAAAGAACCCACATGACCGCTACTGATTTATACTCCAGTGCAATCACTTATGTGCATGTAAATATATGCGGGAGTCAGTTCTTACATACATCTCACCTCAGTGAGGAAGGAAGCCAGGCAGACAGCAGGGAAGTTTCCAACAACGACCTGCTCTGATGATCTCCATTCTAGACTCAAACTGGCCAAATGGGGAGGGCAGCACAGTCAGCAGAGTCACCACAGACACAAACAGCCCTGGTGCCTGCAGTGTCCCCCACACATCTCACACCGGATGGTTTCCCTCCCCATGTGGACAGGAGGGAAGGGGGACGGTGGCATCACATGCTGCTCTCCTGGTACCACTGCTCCTGGCACCTGCAAACTCAGAGTAACAGAGCCACCGCCACCTCCTCCGCACACCATCTCCTACCTAAAACAGTGCCTTTCTAGTGTCAGCTTTGCATCCTGCTTCCCCTGTGGCGCTTAATACTTGCACTTTGTGACTATGTATGTCATCAATATCAAATCAGTTAAAAAATGCTATTGTGATTAAGGGAACTGAATAGATAAGGCTGAAGCCCTTCTTGAAAAACTTTTAAAGCTTATGAGTACCTTATAAGAAAGAGATTTAATGCTTATCAGAGCAGAAGATCTGTAGCAGGAAACCAACTGACTTAGCTTCTTTGCCATAGCTTTCTTACACAACGCGGCCCAAGCTATATTAAGGCCCATCCCTTCCAATCTCATTGTTCATAAACTAAAATGAAGTCCATCTCAATGATAATGAAAGTGGAGAAGAGCTTACCAAGGCTGCAGGCAATAAAAAAAAGAATTTCTTGGATGGCAGTATTTTCTCAGCATGCCAGAGGCACCCTAGCCAGCTTCCAAAAGATAGCAGAGGCTCAGGACACAAGAGTAGAAACAAGAACTACAATGAAGGAGCTCTGTCAGGAGTAGAAGCCCACCACACACAAGCTCCTACTGCTCACTGTCTCTTTTTTCTTTTACCTTTATTCACAGTCCATATTAAACGTATTCTGGCTGATTGGTTCTATTTTTCTCTGCAGGCAAGCTGAAAACAGCTGTTTAACATTCTTTGATGAGATGAAGACTTTAATGAGGTTGGGTACTCACTGTTTCACAGTTACACCTGTGAAAACAGCATCTGAAAAGCTCTTATTCCATGAGATAAAAAATAATCTTTCTTCAGTCATGATCATTTCCATGACTGCCAGCATCCATGAAGAGAAAAACACACCAGGATGGACAGAGATAGTGTTAAATTGCAAGAAATGGGGAAAGAAAGTAAGAGAGGTAAGTTAAACCAGTTACACTGAAGAAAATTCAGGAGAAAAAATAGTAAGATAACTATGGGCAAGAAGATAGGGGGATGCAAGAAAAGCCTAAATAGTGTTGAAAGCATGCAAAACAAAGAGCAGTGAGAAGGTTCTCTTTGTATTGAGAGAATTATATACAAACAATGTGTATTTAAAGGCAGATTTGTATAGATAAACTGCACAACGTTGATAAAATTGCCACAAGAGGAAAACTTGTGAAACTCAGAAAATGATGACACCATAAAAACTGCCAGAAGGAAAAAGTAGCCTTTTATTTTCCTTAACAAATGCGGTCAATTACAACGTAAGTCCTTTGGGACATCTAAAACTATTCAGGAGTAATTGCAGGTGCTCATAAGATTCCAGTTCAGAATCTTGCACGGCCAGGTGCAAGAACCCTTTCATAGTTTAGCACAGACAGTGCCAGCTTCACTATAAGCGAACTCAGCTCATCCATACTTCTTGTTCTAGTGCTTTAGGTGACATGTTCATAGTTTAGGCTTCAATTACAGAAGCTTAATCAAGCTGTGGTGGATTGACCCTGGATGGATGCCAGGTGCTCACCAAAGCCACTCTATCACTCCCCTCCTCAGCTGGACAGGGAGAGAAAATATAACCAAAGACTGGTTGGTCAAGCTAAGGACAGGGAGAGATCATTTAGCAATTAGGGTCACAGGGCAAAATAGAGTCCGCCTTGGGAAATTAGTTTGATTTATTAGCGATCAAATCAGCGTAGGGTAATGAAAAATTAAACCAAGCCTTAAAACACCTTCTTTCCCACCATCCCTTCTTCCTGGGCTTAACTTCACTTCTGATTTTCTCTGCTTACTCCTGCCAAGCAGCGCAGGGGACAAGGAATGGAGAGTGTGGTCAGTTCATCACATATTGGCTCTACTGCTCCTTTATCCTCACAAAGACTCATCACGCTCTTCCCTGATCTAACATTGGGCCCCTACCATGTGAGACTTGTCCACAGACTTCTCCAATGTGAGTCCTTCCCATGGGCTGAAGTTCTTCATGAACTGCCCCAGTGTGGATCCCTTCCATGGGGTGCCATCCATTAGGAACAGATTACCCTAGTGTTGGTCCCAAGGGGTCACAAGTCCTGCCAGCAAATCTGCTCCTGCATGGGCACCTTTCTGCATGAGGCCACAGGTCCTGCCAGGACCCTGCTTCAAAAAGGGCTCTCCACAGGGTCACAGCCTCCTTTGGAAACATCCACTTGCTCTGGCATAGGGTTCTCCATGGGCTGCAGGTGGATACCTGCTCCACCACAGACGTCCATGGGCTGCAAGTGGGTATCTGCTTCACTGTTAACTTCCATGGGCTCCAAGGCAACAACCTGCCTCACCATGGTCTTCACCACCAGCTGCAGGGGAATCTCTGCACTGACACCTGAAGCACCTCCACTCCCTCCTTCACTGACCTTGGTGTCTGCACAGTTGTTGCTTCTACATATTCTCACTTCTCTCACTGGCTGCAGTTGCACAGGTATTTTTCCCCTTCTAATACATGTTATCAATAAGGCACTACCACTGTCACTAATGGGCTCAACCTTGGCCAGGTGTAGGTCCATCTTGGAGCCAGCTGGCATTGGTTCTGTCGAACACAGAGGAAGCTTCCAGCGCCTTCTCACAGAAGCCACCCTTGTAGCCCCCCTGCTACCAAAACCTTGCCACACAAACCCAACACACAACCTCATCAGTCAGGAGATCAATCAAGAACATGTTTTATCAATCTCTACATGCAAATTGAAAGTAGGGATAAAACAGATTATGACTTCTTGAAAGGTTGGACCAGATGACCCTTCAAGGTCCCTCCCAATCTGTGCTGTTCCATGATTCTATGATAACTAAGGTCTTGGATGTAAATCGGATTGCTCTCAAGTGCAGTTTGCAAAGGTCCCTGCCACAGAGCAGTGTACCTGACATCACAGGCACAAAACTGTGCGCAGGTGAGAGCTAAGTACTACTGCTCCAGTGCGATATTTTAATGCCACTTAATAAAGACATCATTTTCTGTATTTAATGCTCAGGAACACATAAGAGGAATCCTACTAAATTCCTTCACTGGAGAACAAAAACAACCAAAAGGGTTTTGATCAGCCTTCGTCTCTTTTAGCATGGATTTTTTAAAATGACCAAGATCATCGTTGCTCAGCTTAATATATACATTTTGGTTGTTTTACACCCTAGGCTAGACTTCACTGAACAAACCTGTGTTTTCCAAAAAGATAATTACCCACATCAACCAGTGACTGTTCATTATAGCCAAAGATGGAATAGGTTTGCTTTGTAATATTCTGCTTTGCTTTCTTTTCAAAGAAAACAATTTCCTAATAATTGCAAGGAAAAGGAAACGGGTAAACTGTTACTATAGTTAGCACAGTTATAATTCAACTTAGTCCTAGCCATGGGCATAATTGTTAAAATGTTCTATCCTCTTATTCATAAAGCTACCACTGGAAATGATATCAAAGCACATTACAAATTCCCTTTAGCAATGCTCTTGGCTTCAGAACCAATGAACTTAGTTTATCTTTTTTCATTGAGCTCCAAATTTATTAGACACACCTCATTATTTTCATTTGTGATATAAACTTGTCTGACTTGTTTCCCAACTCCAAAGCAGTGATTTATTAGCCTTTGGTAAATAAAAGCTACTTCAGCATAGAATAACAGGTTTCACTCACTTGGTTGATGCTGCTATAAAGTAATTTTTTTTATTTTTTTTTATAGTATAAACCACACTGAGTGGCTAGAAGATGAAAAATGTAAGAATGAGTGCCCTGGTTTGAGGGTTTGATCATGTGTTCAGCAAAACAAGAATGTAAATCCACCAGTGTGTTTTAGCACTGCACATTGAAAAAATAGCCTTCCTGCTAGAAAAAAAAAAAAAAGTAATTATTCTTTAAATTAAATGGATGTGCTTACAAGATTTTCTGTGTATTGATCCTGTCATTTGTTCAGAATTAGCCTTTAAGACTAGCAGTCTTATAACATGTGAAAAGATTGCATGTGACCACATTTCTCCCCTTTCACATTTTCTGTTAAGCATTCATGTTCAGTTCTCCCACAGAAATCAAACAACCAAGGTAAATTACATATCTTCGAGACTTCTTTTCGCTCTTTATCCTGATCTGTAAGATTTATTTGGGTATTTGCCTTCTTTACAGGGTTTATGAAAGCCTCTAAAGCACATACTATACTTACACTTGTTTTTGCAGTTCCAAAAGTTCCTGCGAACAAATGTTTTCAGTATTCCCAAATCCAATTCAGCATAAGGCTCTCAGCTTCTCAGGGATCAATAGCAAGCGGGCACTAATATTTTGCCAGTAGCACAATTTTACTGAAACTTATTGTTGTAAAATTTATTCTTTTTACAGAAAATACACTCAGCTAGACAAGAGCATTTTACACCTTTCATTTGAACAGGAACCAACAGAAAGTACTAAGCCAATTTACAAACTGTGCCAATTTTGCTAGTAGTGAGACATTTTTCCCTCAGTTCTAGAGGTGATTTGTTTAACACAGTTTAAAAATGCAAGTCTGAATGCCACATTTAATTTTCAAGAGCACTGGAGGATCTGAATAACTCTAGGAACAATTTCTCCCCCAAAATGCAAGAACAATAAACAAACTTTATAATTTGTCTGACGTTCCTTGTAATTTGCTAGATT
>VXBW01005499.1:782509-799885 GCA_013400375.1 Thinocorus orbignyianus | reverse complement strand
AAAAAAAAAAAAAAGTAAAATCAAAAGTGGAAAGATTTGTATTTTCACTACGTAATCCTCTGTCACTGCCACAAGAATGAAAGAGTACAAAGCAGCTTTTCTTTTTGTGAGAGAAATGTTTACTATTCTTTCAAAGACTGGAAATCTGGGAAATCTGGCACAGGAGAGAGATGTACATCAGAGGAAAATAAAAAGTTAAAATGGTAATAAATATTTAAATGCAAACAGGGGTTCTGGAAGTCTATCCCTCTGCATCTGAATCAGGTTTTAGGGCTCCCCTGTGCTTTTGGGCATGTTGTTGGGCAGCTCTTGGTTTACAGCTTCTAATCTCTAAATTGCTTTAATCTCTGTGATTGGATAATAATGACCTGCAGAGCCCAGAGTTATGCAGCAGAAGATTTTTAGCCTTTCATCCATGCAGTTGCTTCACAAAATGCCTGCTGCCACTGATCATGGCTTCTCTTAGCCCATTTTTTGAACACTAAACTAAATTTCACAATCCCCTAGCCATAACTTTAAAACTACTCAGACAAATTAACAGAAGCCTGTGTCTCATATCCCCAAGTATGTTAATGAACTGCATTCCCCAGTTGCATCATAATTACCAATTTGGCCACAATAAGCTTTAACTAGGACTTGCAAGACATATTTTAATAAATACACAATTGTTCTACTCCACAAAATACAACATAGTGTGCAAAACATCCAGAGTAACAGAAAACCAAAGGACATGTTGGCATAGTTGCTATTATTTTTTAATTGAACTGCCTAAGAAAATGTCTTTTGTATTACCATGCTGCATGTATGCACCCACACAAGGGTGAACGGGTGAGAAATAACTGCAAGTCTGAACATCTCCAAAAGCCTTTATGAGTTTGCAGTCTCTTCCCCACACTCAGTTCCAGCAAAATGTGTCACAGAGGGAGCAGTACTGACAGTAAAAGTTCCTAAAGGTTTTATGCAAACACATAGCTGGATAAAACAGTCTCCATTATTAATCCTACTTGCAATTAGCACATCCACCAGGGGTGTGAGCTTTTATTCTTGACAGATAACCTATCACCTCAAAATAAGTAAAGACAAATGAAAGCACTGCTTGCAGAATTACCAATTACTGTGGAGAAACAGAAGTCCTACAGTGGTGGGACCACAGAGCTATTTACATAAATGTAATCCATGCAAGGCCACAGTGGATTATCTCATTTAAAAAGAAAACATTTTGCAATTCCCAATGCTATGCCAAAATACTGTATTGAAACAATAACTTCTTATTAAGCAGAGCATGGCCCTAACAGTGAGGCAGCCTGAGTATCAACTACAGTTGCTGCCTTACAATAACAAGACAGCTGTGGAAGAGAAAGGCAATGGCACTAGAAATCTTTGCTAATGAGCATATATTGTGAGGAGGGACAGCAAAACATAAGTTGTAAGTGGTTTAATGTCTCGCATCAGCAACTAATACACCTGCTTGCTGATACAGAATGAGTCACCCACAGTGTGCTGTGGGACAGATGGGATTCACGATGGATGATTCTTCTTTCTCTTTTTTAAGGTGATAACTCTCTTACACTGTTACTACTACGCTATTTATACACTAATTGTCATCAATTCTACATGCATACACCAAATACGTTAGAGGCCTTGCCAGAACATTCATATTTGATAAGACAGTGAAGTCATCCTAGCCCCCTTCTGGTTTCTTACCAAAGCGCCTGATTCTTAAATGAAAACTAGTATCATTGCCACAAAATCTTATGTTTTGGAAAAAGAAAAAAAAAAAAATGGCCTACAGCTGTAAATAATAGCAAAGCAGGAATTCAAGAATTTATGTTGCGCAAGGGTACATGATCTGGAAGTCTATGTGTTGGCCAGTGCTAAATCCAGAGACCTATACTAGCATAGTCTGCCTCCAGCAAGGCTCAAGCAAGTGTTAATAGTTGGTTTAACAATGTTTTCCAGCTGGCCTCATGCTAGGCTATCTTTCCACTTTCATTGACATTACCCTTACATTTCACTTTTATTTCAACTCTTTCCCATAACAGGAAAAATGTAACATCATATCAAATCCATATCCAGATTTGCTCATGGAATTATACCAGTTTTGAAACTAAAGACAAACATTGGAAAAGGTATTTTTTTAAGTCGGAACTTAAGAAGCAGCACAGGTTACTATACCATGTATTCAGCTGTTTGTTTAAATACAAACAAAATGCAGTTTATTTTGGAAATGTATAGCTCTCTAAATAACAGACCACTTTTTCCTTGTACAGTGCTGTTGTAGGAAAAGAATAAATTTATTTAGCCGTTTTGCCTCTATTCACAGAGAAAATGTTCACGGAGAGATTCCTTCTACTGCTTGTTTTAGAACATGGATCCTAAGACCTCCAAATGTTCCTCTTTACAAGGTATCAATTAAAACAGAGATTGGAAAATGAGCAAATATCACTTCATATCAAATTTAATTTATATCAAGAACGAATTTAGACAAATCCATTTAAAATGTTCCTACAACAAATCAAATTATTTTCCAGGTTTGTGTAATGTTCTTCCAAGAGGTAATAATACATCAGAGAAAGCAATAACTCCAAGTATACGTAAATTTGCTATTAGATCATGCAAAATACTTCAAGAAACCAAAAACATGTGTAAATCGATGTCTCACTATGTACCTCCACTGTCTCTAACAACTGGAAATAAGCCTTTATGTAACCATTCATTAATGAAGTCTCAACATACTAAACCATGTGTCCACGAAGTATGAATTTAAGCTAAATGGGATAAACGAGCCAAAAGAAATTTATGTGACTTGTGCAATTCTATGTGGTGATCACAGAGGAAATCCAATTCAGAAGTTCCAGTTCCAGTTCACCGTTGAGACCCTGTTCTACTCCATACACCTGACACAGTAAAACTGAAATAATTAAATTACAGTTTTGAAATTGTTTAAACTTCAGTAACAAAAAATATTACAAGCAGAAGAGTTTGGGGTAAAATTCACCACTCTTTTCTTTCCGCTCATTTGCTATGTGGTTTTCAGACTACAAACTCTGGGGATGAGAGTATGCAGTATAAACAAAAAAGACCAAGATTTGTTTTCAAATGGATGAGAGAGGTCAGCTTTGCAGCCTCCCAGCACTGCCCAGTTTGAGTGCTTGTTGCCCACACCAGCATTTCCTGAGCACAATGGGGACTTGGGCAGAAGCTAGTTCAGTGCACACAAGTGCACACGTCTTCTTTTTGGGTCTCCCCACACTTCACATCTATACAGCCTGGATTCAAGAGTAAAATTTCTCTTCACTAATTCACTGCTTTTTTTAACTCACTGTACTTTCAAAGTGGTGTTTGTAACTTCACTTCTTCAAGCTGTTTGTCCTTAAGTCCTTTTCCTGTATTTTTAAAATCAACTCTTGACACTAGCACTTTACATTTTTGGTTGCTAACAAATGGAAACAGGTTTAAGTCCAAGCAATCTAACTTGACTGCCACAACTGCCACCAAGTGCTTAACACTCATTCATAAATGAAACAGGGATATTTTATCAAGCTGAAAGTAAATTTCCAGGTAATCTTCCCTCGTCTGGTATGTACTCCCTAAAGGCAGATGTCTAAAAACATTCACATCAAGCACCCACAATTTCACTGAATAAATGTATATTAAATAGTTTTAAATCAAATACTGAAGTGTAGCTAGTGAAACAAGAAATACTATTTTCATGCTCTGTGCCAGGATGTTTTAATATACAACTGTATCTATTAAGTAGATTCTATTATTGGATTAATAAGACAAAATTTTAAAAAGGCAAAATTTCAGTTCCTGAAAAATTAGGCATTAAGATCTCACTGAATAAAACTATTCATATGAAACTATTCAAAATGAAACACTGAAAAAACTTCTCATTTAGGCTTGAAATCAGTTCCAGATGGAAACCATCTGCAAGCACCCTCGTAGAAGTTAAGAAGAAAATCTGCTTTTATAATGTTCCATTGTCAAGTAGAGCATTTATATTTTCATATGGGACAGAAAAATACATGTTATGGAAATTTTAAGGGGCAGAACAAGCAATTCAGAAAGTGGTGGACAGGTGGTAAGAACAAAAATTACAGTAAGCTGCTACATACAATGCCTAATGCTCAGCTTTACTAAGCAAAACCCTTGAAAACTGAGAGAGCAGCTTCAGCTTGATATGAGGGAGGAGGAACCAGCAAAGGTGTGTAAAGAGAAGATTTAACAGGACAGAGAAAGGATCCTCACTTGTGGCTCTAAATAGATTCAAGGAGGGTACACATTGTGAAAAATATTATCTGAAAGAGAGTCAATTTCTGTACAAGCATGGGCCACGGTGTGCTTTATGCAGGTCTAAAAGAAACCACAAGAACATCCAGCCACGTAATGTGGCCACTGTCACAATCAAAGACGGATTTATTATAGATTTCCAAATTCCAGGGCTAACATGGCTGACAAACATTTAGTAAATCATATTTAACACAGGTATATAGACAGGTCTCTATTACAAACACATGTGCACAGACATATACATCAGAAACATACTCTCAAGTGACAAACCTGTAAAGGGTACCTCAGAAATACTGGGGAGGGAAATCATAAATGTGAAGCTCTAACTAGGAGCCATCCTCAAAAATATTGAAACGCGCTGGGTCAAATTACCAGTTTTGTCATCCCTTCAGGGAAAAGTCCGAAAAGCAAAATTAAAACTTATGGCAATTTAAGAGAAATATATTCTCTGCATGTATGTGTCAGAAACCAGAAACAGAAACAAATGTTACAACAGAAGTGTTACAGATGAGTTGACAACAGCCTTTGTAGCTCAAGTTCCTGTTACTTCTGTCATGATGGCACCATGTACCTCAAAGAGACACCATCTATGCTCACCACTGTACACAGGAACAACAAAGAAACATTCTTCTTTGAATTACGTACTTTCATATCATCATATTATACCATTACAGGATTACTATGACAGTCAGTCATGGTTGTGAGCAGAAACAGAGCCCAAGCTTTGTGTGCACAACACTTATCCAAAGGTGGTTTTTGCCAGAAGCAATTAACTGTGGTGTGTTCATTGGCCTGTAATGAGATATTATGTCCAATCTTTGCAAATAAAAAGGATGACAGAAATCTCTGATATGCATCTTTTGTCTTCTTTTAATGGGAGCACTTCAGCAAGGCCCCAGATACCAGGTAGCTCCTCAGACAGGAGCATCATATAAATTATTTCACATTTCAGAGGCTTCTGTGTGTATTTCAGTAAATCAAAGGCTTCCCTGACTGATGAAAACTGAGCTTGCGGTAGAAGAACATTCTCTCTGTGGTCGAGGAAGACAGAGCTGATTCAGTCACCCATCATGCACACATACAAAACACCTGCACTCTTGTTTCAAGCAAGTGCCTTCAGGCTGCTAGGGAAATCAGCAGTACGACTGCCATGAGGATTATCCCAAGAACCACTTTTCTGTACAGAGAAAACACAGTGTCTCCTTCCCAGCAGCTACAGAACTGAGAAGACTTCTGATTATGAACAGCAGTATCCTTCACTTCAGATATCTGCTGCCATTGCACCAAGTTTTCCATCTTAAAAAATAGAAATTACATTTTATGACCTATAACAACAGCCTCTGTTTTGTTTAAACACACAGGGGTCTTTTCTGGACCCCAGATTTTGGTGCAAAATCTGACTCTGTCTCCTCTCAGTTTTCTTCTTGATTGTGTTAGACAACACTGCATAAATAATACAGTATACACAAGCAGATGAAAAATTAGAATCATTACTTCAAATTTTCACAGTCTATGAAGTATAACTGTAAGAAACCACCTTTGGGAGAAAAAAGAAAAAAAGAAAAAAAAAGAGATAACTGGAGTTGAGAGGAAGAACACTTTTTTGGTCAACCTCCCATTCATCCAGTACACACAAACAAGACATCACTGGAACCAATGTCATAAAGCATTACTGTGAATATTTAAATGCTAGAGTCAGAGACTCTAGGTCCAGAGCTTAAATTCCCCCTGAGGTATGGATCTATTAGCAGAAGGAAAAACAGTGTGACAAATGAGAAGGTAACTGTCCTTTCTCAATTAGCATTAATCAGTTCATCATGGCTAGACCTCTCTGCATGCTTGGGGACAAGAACCTGGCTATGTCAGTTCCTTAAGCCAGCCTACAGTTACATATTGCACTGATCTGTGACTTTGCCTACAATAGTTATTTTCATAAAAATACTTCTTTATTGATTTTTTTTATTTCCCTTTTTTTTGAGTTTTAAACACCCCCTTGGAGATTTGACTTGCAGACTCAAGAGAGACTCTCATCCTAAATCAAAGGCTGCATAGATGTGTTATTGGAATATACAGTTATTCCCAAACTAGAGCATCTTTCATGTGCATTCACTATACTGGACTTGTCTACCTAGTCAAAAACTCAGAGGTCAAACACTGCCCCTAATCTGCATCCCAAATATACCTCAGGACTGTGAGAATAATTGGCTTGTATGAGAGACCATAATTTTGATGTCTAGCATTACTCTGTAATGCTTAAATCATGTTTTCAGGTTGTTTCTCATGATTTCTAAATACAAGAGTGTATTTCAGATGGATGGTGTTAAAAAAAAAAATCCTTCCAATAAAAGATGGTATTTATGTAATTATACCTTATTTTTAAGCTAACAAAAAGCTTTGACGAATAAAAAGACGGGTGTTTTGGGCAAAACCATAGGCTTTGAACACACAGCAGGACAGTTTATACACTCATAAATATAGGTTACTACTACAGATGTATATTTTTAAAAATAAAATACTAGCTTTCCCTGCAGAAGCATCTCACACTATTTACATGCCAGAAACCTGCAGAAAGTGACATTTAGCTGTAATTGCAAAACCTCAAAGTACTGCCTGGGTTTTGTGAGCTTCTGTGCAGATGTTTTTCCAGTACTTTAAATGCCTGCAGAGAGAGATTCTGTATGTAAGAAGATCTAAAATACTTCTCACGATCCAGAAAAGACAATTTCACTGCCATAAAATGAGGAATGCAAGTTAATCTTGTGTATCACTTTGTAACTGGGGTAATATTGACACTTGATCCATGAAAGCAGCCTCAGTCTTATCTACTTTCTCTGAAACAGAATTAGTGTTTAGAAAACTCACAATCTTAATTTTACAGTTTTACAGTTGTCTGTAGAGGTGGTTCCAGCTATTTGTTCCAGCTTTACTACTGGAAAGGAAGAGGCTCCAATAATTTTCCTAAAGAAATTAGAATTGTGAAATAAGATCCATAATTTTGCTTAGCCTCCACAGACTTCTGAGCACTGTAGAGTCTACTGTAAGAACAGGTGTGTGTATGAAGCCAAATTTATCACAGATTTATCACACAAATTTATACTGAGTCAGTTATATTGAGTCAGAAATACACGTATACATGGAAGGGAAGAAAAATCCTGATGATGCCACTTTTGCATCTCTCCTAACATGAGACAACCTGAGGACCTCACCAATTTTCATTTTGCATCTCGGCAGAGGCCAATCTCAGATAGCCCGAGTAACCAGAGCATCTCCACTACATCCCCAAATGGACTCACAGAAGTGAGTGGTCCATCTAAGGATGCAACTGAACTCCTGTGAATGAGGTCCTGCTTTAAATAGGGGGAACTTACAGGGCTTTTTGGAGAACAATCACACAGATACAGTCTTTCCCAGACATTTCTTCTGTGGACAGGGAACAGGCTTCTGGCAGAACTCTTCTGCATGAGTAGCAGGTCAGTATTTCAAGAATGTAATTCTGAATATTACTGGTCAATTGCAGTCTTGCAAAGCACCACTTTCCCCTCAAGAACATGGACGGCAGCTCTCATCAAACATTTTGCTTCTGTCCTTCTTGCATTTCTCTCTCTGCTTCATCTAGAAAGGCAGCTATTCACCTTTCCCTCTTTTCAAGGGTCCTACACATTCTCTATCAGCACAAAAAACGCAAAATGAAATCCCCTCTATTTTTCTGCCTTCTTTCATACAGTCTTTTTATATGTTTATGACCCCAGCTACTGGTGATCTCAGGCTTACAGTCCTGTGGCAATTAAAGAACTGTAGAGAAGGCATACTGATGTATATGCATGGTGGTCAGTACCACCATGCAGTATCTAACAGGGAAAGTGTTATGTCATTTTATAATAAGTGGCCAAAACAAAGTCCGGGGTGAAAAACAGCAGAGTTCTCTACCAGTATCCTTAAACACCTACTATCATTCTTTCTAATGCACAGCTGAATGTGACATCTTATCTGCATCTTATAACACTTAATGAGCTTGTAGTGGTATCTGCTGAATGGTCATTACTACTGACCTTCATAACACATTATCAACCATTAAAAGCTTCTGTTCTATGTGGTAAACATTTCACTGACATAAGAAAATATTTCCTTAAATTAAGAGCTTTAAGAAAGAAGTAGGGAAAAGATGCTTATAGGTTTCTTAAGATTTGAGTGTTGACATTCAGAGAATATCTCCCAGCTCTACTCTTCTATGCATAGTTAGAGGGAGGAATTCCCATTAAAGATACCATATCTCCCAGGATAAAGAGTTATAATGGCTACGGTCAGCAGGCATACCACATCTTCTTCTCCTCCTCCTAAGAAAGCACATATAGATACTGTCACTCGCCTATGCAGGTTCCTAATTTGTATTTCTTGTTAATAGGAATAACAACACGTTATTGTAGTTTGTCCTCTTTGGTACTAAAGGGCATGCACTAAATCTGGGGATATTTCTGAAACAGGGACTTCAAATCAGGTCTTAATTTTTTCCTGTTACCCAGTAGAAAACATATTCGGTTCTTCTCTGACATATTTTTCCAGGATAGACAGACATCACGTTTCTTCAAAATGTTTAAGCATATAAAAATCTCCTGAAACTGAGCACAGATTAAAATTATCAAAAAGCACTCCTGTTTGAATCTACTGCAGCAAACACTCTTGAAAGGCAAGTTGGCTAGAATATAATGCCATGTGGTGAAATATGTGCCATACTCTGAGGACTGCCTCTTGCAAAAACGTTGGTCTGTATTGAATTGAGAGAAGCTCTTCCCTAAAACGCAGCATCATGGAATCCTAAAGCCCATTGGGTGTCAGGAGCTTAGGAGGAAGCTACACCAGCCTAAAAATTCCTTAAATTTACTATTCTAGGTGCAAGATCTTCACAGGAGCTGATTCACACCAATCCAATTGGGTTCACTACCTTCATAAAAGCAGGCTATCTTGAATCTACTGGTTTCACAAGGCTGAAATAAAGAGCTAACAAAAAATGCCACAGAAACCTTCTCCAATGCTCAAATACTGACATCCCATACTTTCTTCCAAATGTCCCAGTCACAAACACTGGAGGCTGAGAGAACAGAGATTCATTGGCTGACGAATGTCAAAGGACTGGATGTCCTTCCCCTGTGCTGGTTGTTCAGCCACACTGGATACGACTCCTCTTTTCACTCCATTTAAACAAAGCATTTATTCAAGGATGAGATCCTTTGATACTGAAAAAATATCCCAAGCTTTACCATTATCCTCACATTTGCTTCACCTGCCTGATAGGAATCTGAGGCCTATCTCTCTCTCTCAGACTTCTTCCTTAACCAAGTAAGTCAATCAATCTGAATGTTAGTATCTTTCCTGCTTTGCAAAATTTCCTGTCTTACTTTTGATAAAAATCAGTAGTTGTACAGCAACTATTTTAAGATTATGATTTGGGCACACTATCAGCTTTTTTTAGAGACAACATTTAATACAGCAACAACATGACAGGGTAACTGATTGAACCAAGCAGACTTTCTACTCCTCCCCAAATATGACATAATAAGGTCTACAGTGCAACAGTCTCTACTCTATATATTTTCTATATATTCAAACTGTATCCTCAATCCCTTATTTCCCTGCAGAAAAATAAAGTTGTATCAAGCTCAATTACCATTTTTTAGGCAAAAATAAGCTAGCCCAGGGTAGAAACCTGAAGATATACTTAAAAGTAATGACCTAAGTAATCTTGTTCAATGCTGAAATAAATGGGTCCATATACAACGTAAGAACTTAACAGAGTAAGTCTTAATAAAGAGTTGTACGTAGACACACAGAAGCAAAGCACAAAAAACTACAGAATCAATTGGATACAAATGTACTACATGAGGCAAATAAATAATGCTTGGGGTTAACCTTGAGATTTTCATTTCAGGAAAAAGTAATATCATTAGGAGAGGTTAAAAAAGGGGAAGTAAGAGGCACATGAAAGGGTGTCTTGTGTAGGAGCACAGTAATAAATGGCAATATCAAATCACTGTTAAAGACTGGACATCTCCATTAATCAAAGTATGCAATGAATAATCATATAGACCGCCTCCCAAAAATAAGAAGGTATGTTGTTTTTTTAAACAAGAAAACTTTACAAACATATATAGGTATATAAGCAGCACTGAGGACGTAGATAATAACACATCAAAAAGAATGTATAATCACCAATCAGTAAGACCAGCTAAGATTCTTAAGAGGCTATTTAACATAGTGAAAAGAAAAGCTGCTGTACGAAACAGATTAATAACTTGAAGTTTAAGCAATTTTCATTAAGATACCATTTTATTAAGAAAACAGCCCAGACAACCTCACAACTGCGTAAACAGTAACGTGCGAAAAGAAGCATACGATGAACCATTACTATTGACGTTTAAGAATTAACTAGCTGAAAGACTAATGACACAGTGTAGAAAGAAATTCTCTACTTGTGCATTCAATTATCCATGAAGTACCTGCCTAGTCTTAGTGAGTTAAAGAAAAACGAGAGGTGATAATCTTCAGATGTTGTCATGATTTCTACATAGTTTGCCTGGAAACGTCTAGCACAGTTATAGCAGGCTTCCTCCAGTAAAATTCCTTCACGAATGTCACTGTATTTGACTGAAAAGTTCCTTCAGCTGAAAAAGCAATACAGTAGCTATTTTTGCACTTAAATTAATAGCATTGCTTAGTTTGCCGACAGGGAAGCCTGCCACTAGCTGCACCCCTGGCAGGGGCCAATCATGCCCCATTCATAACGTGTTAACTGCTGCGGCTCCTCAGAATTGTAACCTCACTTTGCTTTTACATCCATTCTTCCACTTTATTAAAGCCTAATGCTGATTTTGAAAAGACTACGTTTTACTATATATATTACATTCTGTGTTCATAAAGTTGTTCCGTAAAAAAGCGTAACACGTGATCCACAGAATGAGAATGAAGGCACTCCAAACATTAAAACCCATGGAGGCACAGGTCTGCTGCTGATTTGTACTCAAGATCTATCTTCAGGGAAGAGCCACACACACACATCGATGCGTCTTGTTCCATGACGACAACTGCTGTGCCTGGACCAAACCCTTATATTGCCACATAAATGCTTGCCATTTAATAACTGATTAAAATAGTTGTGCAAAGAAGTATGTGCAAATTCTGCTGCATTCAGGAACATACAGCTGCGATATCAACCAGTAATGGATAAAGGCAGACAGCTGTGTGTAATGAAACCTAGGGCTGCAAGACAACATAGTGATGATGATTTTCCCCTCCTTTTTCACTCAAAAAAATCTGATTAGCGTAGATCAGTGGTGTTAGGCTTTTTATAATATACGTAAAATTATAGGAGAGAGAAGAGGGTTCTCTTACAAGCATAATTCTAATTTCTTCTTCAGGGGTCAAAAGCAAGCCAAAGAAAATCAATGTCCATTTGTGTTGCAGAAGCTGAAACATACAGTTCATTATTCACAACTGTTAAAATAGTCAATCAAAACATTCTGCCATGTGAAGTGGCTAGAAAAAGCTATCTATCTCACATAATTTTGAATTAATAGGTATTTAAAAATAGCAAAGCATTTCATAAAAAGAATTTCAGAAATAATTCTGCAATTAAGAGCCAGTGCTTTATAGCAAGGCAAACATTAAGAACTATATCATGAATATCAAACTTTGAAAAGATTTCCAAGAACTTAGTATTACCACCTGTTGAAATCAGTGACATTTTTACACTAAATGCAATAAGAATAACAAATAGTCTTTACAATAAGAAAGAATCAGACGATAGGATTACTATCACTTGTCAGATTTTGGCACCTGTACAAGACAATTTCAAATTCCCTTTCATTTTTGACAGAAAGGGAAGAAGAATTAATATAATCAGCAGCATTCCCATTCTTACTTCTTTATGGATAGCCATATCCATTTAAATAAATTTAACATAACAGGTGGTGGGCAAAAAAGCATGTGCTCCGTTTCATTCGAACAGCCTCTGTTCACAACTAATTTTAAGTCTGTTCAAATATAAAGCAATATGAAATTAACTTAAATTTTATACTTTCAACACTATAAAGTCCTTTTAGAGCCATTTCTAACATCTTCAACAATGAAGCCAGTACACTGTTAACTACTTGAAAAAATACATTGAGACTAAACAAAAAAACTTAATAAACCCAAACTTTAGAATACTCTGATGAATAAACAGTTCCTCCTCTGACAACACTATCTCAGAAGCTCGAAGCAACAAACACTTCAGAAGTGCTTGACGTCATCAGCTTTAAAAGTACACCTTTGAACCAAAATCTCACCCTACCAGGGAAGGAATGCTCAAATCTAACAGCATACATCTAACAAATACTTCATAGGAAAAAAATAAAAAATCGAAGACTCTTGAGATGAAGTGTAGATGATAACTATCTGCAGAATAAGCCAACAATTGCAATATCTGCAATTGAGCCAACAGTCAATTGCACTCACAGCATCTCTGATGCCGTAAGTTCTTTCACAGACTCAGGATCAGTGCCAGCATTAAAGCGGGAAAACGTCAGCGCCTTCACCTCAACCACATCGCACTCAGGAACTTCAGTGGCTGTTGAAAAGCACCCCGTGAAAACCAGTGTGGGACTTTTGCTCTACTTTAGGGCTTGTTCCACTCCAGGAACATCCCACTTCCACTCTCAGGGCAAGGCTTTGTTCAGCTCCTGGCATAGGGGACCTCCTGCTTTTCACAGTGGTAGAAGTGTGCAGAAGACACAGTACAGCCTTCCACAAACCAGCCATGCCTTATCGTTCAAGTCTTTCTTAATACCTGAGTGCCACAACAAACCTTATCCAGCAGTATCACTTATCCACGTGCTAAACCCCACCCTGTTCTTTTTTAGAACAACTATACAAATGTAACTCAGATCTACTGCTACTCTCACTTTAGTATCACAGCGAAGAACTTTAAGGGGTTCGTCTAACACTACCCAAACCAAACTGGAGAAGAAGTCATGAAATTACTCTTATCCCAAAGACTCTTCTTGACTAGTTTCCTTCAACTCATTTTTTTAAGTAAATTGAAGTCTGCAAGAAACAACCCAGCCCTTGGCTCCTGCACCACCAGACTCATCACCAGACTCATCACACAACTGAGCATTCTACCTCTTTTGGCCATCTCGAGCTAACTGCTGAAGATAAGGCTCAGAGTCTCAAATGACAGTAACTGCCACATCTGAAGGGTACAGCAGAAAAAAGCTTTGTTTCCATATTCCGTAGCTCCTCTTCTTGATAACACCTACTAAAGCAATCTCTCAAGATGGATAATAATTTCTCCCTTGGTTAATAAAATATACATGTGAATTTCACTGGCTGTGGCTTCACTGCATTCCCTGGTGTTGATTAGATTTGTGACTTTGAGGCATGATCTGTTTTGGTTTTGGTTTTTTTTTTTTAATGTATGCTTTCTCTCCTTCCTTTAATCTGCAGAAAGGAATACAGAAAATTTAGGTTGGCCACGACAGTCAGGCTGACTCTTCCAGTTCTGATAGGTAAAACTCAGGGCAAACACAGAAGGTCAGCTGTGTAATCACACTGAGCCAATGTCATAGGATACTGCCAGTGGTTGATGCAGCAGACTCAAATTGGGATTCAACCCACCCACATTCAGTTCTCCCCCTGGAAAACCTGAACTGAAAGCACAGCCATGAGAAGAGCCAAGAAAACTCCACATTAAATCCATTTGGTGTTTCTTAGCATTCACTACAACTCCCTACCTTTTTAACAATGCAAGCAAGCAGACCTGGGGATGACTACCGGTAAGAAATACTAACAGTATCTCAGTTTTCCTAGCAGCTCAGGGAAAAGGACCAGTGCTAACTGACGAGCATGAAGAAATGATACTTAACTGAGCGCTTCAGAGGTAAGAACTGAGAGCAGACTACAGCTCTTGATTGTTTTTCTTAATATGAAATTTAAGATGAATAAATAGAAATCACAAACTCAACTGGGTTACACTGAATAGAAAAGCCATACTTAACTGTTGGTATGTTTAATTTCGCTTACAGGTCTTTCTGTCAGCTCATGAAAGTTATGCCTGACAAGCCAAACAGCGTGTCTGAGCAAACATGAAAAAAAATCGGGAAAGAAACGTAATTTCTGAGCTTGCCCTGAAATTTCTGAATCAAGTCAACATCTTCTCTATTAAAGGAATTCACATAGTATTAAAATAAAAATGCGTGCTATGAAGTTGAATATACTATACTTTGGAAATCTCTGGTTCCAAAGGCACAAGCAAACTGGAATACAAAGCATTGAAGACGATACTAAATAGCCTGACAGTGAACTGTATGACAAGTACCAGCTAAAATGCAAAGAAAATATGTGAAGACAAAGGTGTTTGATTAATATCTTACAAGTCATTGCTTCTAATTATATCCTTAAAGACCTCAGGGTCTTACCTTCCCCTCTCTTTTCAAGTTTCTAATAGAAAAATAAATGTTTCTTTTTTTCTTTCAGACCCTGTGAAAACTTGGTTCTTTGGCCATGTAACAGAGTGAAAACCTGGCTGTAAGTTAAAGTCTAGAGCACCATGTTCTTTAATTCGGTGATGGGGATCTTCATTAGATTACCTTATAGCTATGGGATAAGACATTGCAAAAGCCAAATGATACATCATTAAATTGTGCTTTCTTCCTCTCCAGGCAAAGAGTGAGTATAGCATTAGATTAGGTTAAAGGACTAAAAAGAAAAGGAAGAAAATGGTTCTGTAAACATACATCAGAAGTAACAAAGCTGATACAATTTGTAAACCCCATTGATTTACATAATCAGCTATCAGCAGTTACTTATTTTAATTGTGGAAACCTCAAATGTAATATATAGCAGAAATGAATTCCAAATCAGTTCATGCTTCAGTGTTTTATGATCTCCCTTGCACATGCCTAGTGAAAGCCTGCCACTCTGCAACAGAGGAAGGAATTACTACAATAAAACCATAGGCAGACTTTGCTAAAAACTATACTTTTTTTTATATGACACAGAAGAACCTGAGTGCTGTAAGTAATGGATAGATTTGCGTCCCACTGTTTAGCAACAGTTATTCTAAGTGCGTTTCACAGTATCTTCAAAGAAATGATGAACCACAGGAACGCTCTCTGTAAAGTGCACTGAAACAAATGACACTCCCCTCTGCTGGCTTACCCACGGTGAGCTCCATCCACCATTACCAGAAAGGCTCACTTTATCTTTCTGCTAGAAACTTCAATTAGTTACATGTTCACCACACTGACATCCCCACGACTTTTAATCTTATTATGTCAATATTGCATCTATGTCAAAACATGCATTGCGGTGCATAAAAAAGCTCTCTTGCTGCTGACAAATCAAAGTGCATTAACCAGGGAAGCTCTTGTGATTGCCACGCACACCCACACACACCTTTCACTAGAGATCTCACTAATTAGAAACGAAATATCCAAAACTCAGTAAACATTTCACACACCGTGACATTTCTACAGGAGCACATGCCACCAACATTGCAACTGACACTTTCATCACTATTAGCAAGTTATCTCCCCCAAGTTATTTCCTATACTTACACTGTGCCCACTGCCCCTCCTGAAACTACTGTGTTCACTGGAACGGACTGAGCTCTCAGTGAAATGTCAGAGCTTAGCTATAAATCTGTGTAAACGGTTTTATTCTGTGCTGCTTTCATGTTAGAACAGAACGTACATCAAGGTCACTGTAAAAGATTGTGGGTTTCAGGCTCATAGAGAAGACACCAAGGAAATCAATATGAGCAAACTTAATTAAACACTGTCTGAAGTTCTGTCTCTCTCAAACCTGCCCAGAATTCACATCTCTATCCCCTGCGTTTCAGAGACAGGTGTTTCATAGATACAGGAAAGCAGGCTGCTTAGCTTATATGGTATCAGTGCTGAAAGGTGAACAGGAAAATTCATTCTTTGCAGTGTGACAGGTCTGCTCTGAGCTCTCTGAGTTTTTAGCAAGAGAGATTACAGCCCCATGGGCCTCCTCCTTTGAAGCCGAGTTCCTCTGAGAGCAGAATTAGACCTCTGACTGCAAACTGTGCTCTGTATACTGAAATAAATTACAGTCAACTTTTTGTGTCGTGGCAATGTCAAGTATGGCAATAAATATCCATAGGCTAAAAGTAAGCAAACAAACAAGCACATCCTCACAGCAAGAGCATCTCAAAGAAAATCACCAGGTAGGGCACAAGAAAGTTGAAAGCATAAAAACCAAAACTCTGGATTCACTATCTTAATCCATAACCAGCTCTGAAGGGGTAACACACAATCTGCCTCTCTCCCACAAGAAGCAATTAAAGGAAAGCAATTAAAAGACCCCCAGCAATGTAGTTACAGCTCACCACAACGGAGAAGGCATTTAACATTCACTCCTATAAGGCGGCATCGTCTCGTATAGTTACAGAAGTGGGAAGCACTGGGACACCCTGCTTCCTTCCCGGCACCGCACCGCACCGGCGGGATGCCCACGGCGGACTCCGGCAGAGTTGGAGCGGGGCTCCCCCCCCGCAATCTCGGCCACAAACCTCCCGCACCTACACACACGCCTGAAAACTGCCGTCCATCCTAACCCCGAACCAGGAGCGAGCGATCAATAGCCGCAAAATAAAATAAAAGAAAATGAATAATAATAAAAAAGTCAGAAGGTAACGCAGTGAAAAGGAAGCAGAAAAGGGAGCGCTTACTTGCCTACACGCCACCGGGCCACCTCCTCCTCCTCTCAGCTGGTGAAACGCTGCGCCGCTCGTCCTCCTCGGACCGCCGCTATTTCCAAAATATTTCCACCGGGCGNGCTCTGTAACGCCGCCCCGCAGCCGGCGCCACCGGATCCGCTGACGCCCAGCCCTCCCGCAGCCCAGCCCCCGCGGCGGGGCGGTGAGGAGGGATGCTCAGCCCGTCCCGCCGGGGGATGGCAGTGTGTCCCCCACCACCACCAGCACCCACGCCCGCTGAGTCCTCTCCGGTCCTGGGGAGCTGCGGTGCGGGGGGATCCCCGCCGATACACAGGCGGGAAAGGTGTCCCGGCCCCCCTCCCCCCGCC
>VXBW01005499.1:666332-782426 GCA_013400375.1 Thinocorus orbignyianus | reverse complement strand
CGTGGACCCGCACGTCTGAAGAAATTCGGGGTGTAGGGTTTATCGCTTGGCCAGCCTGCCTGCTCCGGGAGCCACCTTCCCCCATCCCCCCTCTCTCCCCGACCCTCACTCTGCAGACCCTGCCCCGCAACCGGAGCACGGTGAGCCTGGAACAAGGAGAGCATCCAAAGGCCAGGGATGCCCCCCTCCCCGTGTCTTCCTAAAAAAAACCCAGCGTAGCCCTCGCCATCCTCCCCCGCACCTCCGTGCCTTAGCGGCGGATCACCCCTCCCCGGGTATCAGGCGTCGCCCTCCCCGTCGGACAACGCTGAAATGATACGGTATAACATGACCGATCAGCGCGATGTACACGCACACATGTATATATATATATGTATATATATAGATATATATGTATATGCAGGCACACACAACCTATAAGCCCAGGACGCCGCGGGGAAGCGCCAAACCTTCCCCCCCACCCGCATCCCCGAAGGCTGCTGGGGAGGAGGAGAATCAACGCAGGAGGGGCAAAAAAGGAGAAACGGGGAGTCCGGGGGGAGCCGCCGCTCCAAAACCTGCTCCCCCATCTGGGGAGGGGAGCGACGAGCCCCGACGCCTTCCCCCGACGGGTCCCGCAGCCGGGACCGGCCCCAGCGGGCGTGGAGCGGCCTCGCCGCCGCTGTGGGGAGCTGGGGACGCGGGCAGGGACATTCTCCAGCTGTCGCCTCTGCTCCATCCAGCGAGGTCTGGGGCAGAACCGAGTCGTCGGGTTGCGTTCCCTAGGATGGGGGTGGGGGGAGCATCCTCTGGGGCCGGTTTTAGCTCTTGGAAGTGTTATTCTGTAGTCAAGTTGAGGATATCCGGAAGGATGGTCAAAATTAAAAGGCTTAGTAAAAGGAAATTGAGCTTTGCTTTTCTGTAGCTCCTCCACCGACCCTTTCTCTCTCAACTCGTTTATGCTTCTTGGAATGAAAAGTAATTTTCATTTGCATCTTACAGTTAAGGGGTCTTATTCCACCACGCTGCTGCAACTAAAAATGTTTTTGTTCCTTATGAATTCCTTTTATAAATACTAACTTCAATAATGTGCAGTGAGCCATTAAGGGGGAAAAGGATTTTAAAAGATGGCTTCATGAAAGCTAAATGCAAAGATAATAGACTTGCTCTGAAGAGTATAGTTAAGTGTTGAATTGATAAATGCATGAGAATATGCAGTGATAGGTTTCATGCCTAATTGAACAGATTTGTGCTTCAGTTCTCATCCAGAGATACAGATCCTTATTTTTCTCTGTTTCTTAATACTGATTGATGTTAACAGAGTTCTTGATAGCTACAAGCCAACCACATTATCTGCCCTATTGTGGTTCTACTGAAAGATTGAATGGTTTGAACTGACAGTTCTCCTGACAAGGTTGACAAAATAAATTATTACAACTATACATATATTAGGACTAGGACGATTAAAATACGTGTCTGAGAATTGAAATAAGTGAAATATAATGAACCAAAAAACTATTCAAAGTCAAACGCAGAAGTAAAGCATAACTGCAACCCTCCTTGCTCATGCCCTGCTGAGACAGTTGACACTCAACCCTTTCAAGCACAGTTTGTGAGCCAAGTGGAAACAAATAAAGTTTTATGATCTTTTAACTACCCTGGCCAGAGCCAGGCCCACACTCAAATTTCAACAGGGACAGCCTCCTCTCTTTTAGTATTGAAGCCACCTTCACATAACACTCTCAAACCTGGGTATGAATTAATGGTACATGCCATGTTCCCCTACCTGTAGGAAAATCTGCCATATTTCATGAAGACCTCTCTCATTTCTCTTTATGTGACAATGAAGAGTAGGATAGTTTAAGCAAGCAAGAAAGTTTCTTTTTCAAAAAAGGAAGTTATAATTTTCACTGCAGGAAATTATTCCTACATTTATTAGAATATATATGTTAGTTACAAGTTTCATTAGCAGTACGAACATGCCGAAGATGAACTCTTCCAAACCCAGTGAAAACAGGGTGCAGTGTTTTTAGTTATTATCAGATTGATACTACAGGATTGTATGAAGTGAGTGTGGCTACCAGTTTTACATATGATTAGAAGGTTAATTTTGTGTTGTATTTTTGCATCAGGCAGCACAAACACTGCATAAAATTCTTCCACATACAGAAATCAGATTTCAGGTGAGCTTAGGATGTAGCCAAGAACATGAATTAACATTTAAAGTCAGAGTGGGTGAGCCAGGACTGGTTTTGTGTAGTAGGGGCAATGCTAATTAAGAAATTTCACTTAATACGCTGGTGGTAGGTTGGCCTCTCTTGTAGGTTCTGCAGCTTCAGCAAACTGATGCCATGCAGGTCACTAGCAAAGATGGAGTGCCAGAGGAGGAACAGACCTAAAAATGGAAGAAATAGAGCCTAAGCATGAAGATAAAATGGCATTGTTTAAAAAAGATAGGGATGAAAGGAAGAAAGTCACCCAACAAGAAAGCAAGTGACATCCAATCTTGCCTATCTGCAAGGCGTCGTTTGTCTTCTTTTCACTTAGCAAAATTACTGCAGCTCTTTTTTTCTTGTTAAAGTATAGTTCACTTTGGTTGTGGGCAGTGATTCTGACATTTGGCAGCCAAACACTGGGGCGCATGTCTGTCACACACAAGCCTCACTGTAACAGTACTGGGAAACGAAGACCTGAGAACTAAGGCTTTGAGAAAGTTCATGAGGAAAGAAAATGCCTGCAGTAGTGGTCAATTAAGACAAATATATGCAAAAAAATGGTACAGATGCTTTTGGGAACAGAGCGGGGAGCCTTTTTATTCAATATCACTGTGAGAGTGGGTTTTCCATTCCTGTAGCAGGTCCTAGCATCTCTGGGAACACACCATGGCTCTCCACTGTTACCCGTTTCCTTTGCAGAACCTTGTTCTTTATCAGTTTTAAGCCATTAGCAATATGAAATACACTTCAGTCTGTAAACAAAGGTGAGGTATACTCCTATTTTGAATATGAAGATCTGTACCTAAAGGCAAGCATGGTTGACAAGAATTCTTTTTTGTTTGTTTTTTTTTTTTTTCAGTGACAAAGTGCTTTTAATAGGCCTCTAGATGTGGTTTTAATTCTTACAAAGGATCAGGCCTTATTTATTCTCATAAAAATGCTCGATAAAAAGAAATTATCAGCCTGTAAGAAGATCTTTTTAAACAGAATATCAAATTAAATGAAACATATAGCACTGATGTGTTTTTCATTGACTCTGGGAAAATAGAATCAATCTATTTTCAATATCCACTTTTGGAAAAAAATAGCAATCAGAATAGCAAATGTAACTCCCTCAAGGATAAGTGTCACATGCTTTATAAGTAGGTCACAAGGTCATCTATAAGCACCTTGGAACTCCCTATATCAAATTACAAATTCACATTCCCAATTACCGATGACTTTGTATTGTTTTTTATTTCCATTCACAGGCTGGTGATAATCCACACAACTGAGTCCAGAAAAATCTGTGAACATATTCCCTCTTGTTTTCCCACAACTAGTCTAAACTACCCTTAAAGAAAATATTTGATTTACCAGTATCTGGCACACTTATATAAAACAATGTGTCATTTGTAACCATGGCTTGTAATCTGAAAATCTGACTGGGGAAATGATGGAGACCAAAATAGCCTTTTACAGTCTGTGGGTGGCAAAAAAAAAGGCTCCAGCTATAATTCCATAATATTCCTTGCTGCCGTGATTTTTTTCTCAAGACCTCTTGTCAATCCATTTAAAACTCACACTCATGTAGACTCAAAGAGAGACATGAGTATTTGTTCAAATTGGAACTGAATAAGCTTATACATTAAAATCCCTCTTTTCACATGGAAACAGGATATTATTTGGGTGGTGAAACATGGGAAAAGGTTGCTTGAAGAAGCGGTAGATGGCCCATCCCTGGAAACATTCAAGGTCAGGCTGGATGGGGCTCAGAGCAGCTCGATCTAGTTGAAGATGTTCCTGCTTATTGCAGGGTGGTTGGACTAGATGGCTTTTAAAGATGACTTTCCAACCCAAAATATTCTATGATGAGCAATTCCATAAATTCTGTGTGAATTTTACTTTGAAATTCAGAGCTTTTTTCAAATCATCTCAAAGCTTAGGGAATTTAAACCCATATACACTGAAACCAAACAGCAGAGAACCTCAAAGAAGCCAAACCATGAAGTTCATAGTTTTAAATTCATTCCTTAATCTCAAAGTTTACACACAGCCTGTACATCATGTTCAGGACTGTTTTTATTTATGCCAGTCTATAATTGGCTTGCATCTCATTAATGAGCATTTTTAATCTCTAAGAGAATTTGGATAAAATTATAACAAAGGATTTTAAGTAGTTTCAGGGAAATTATCTGTGTTATCTGCCTCAGTAATTAATTTATTAAAAGCAATTATCATGAATTAGAAAGGGCAAGTAACAAATTATACATTATATATAGTTAGATTTAAGAAAATTATCAATTACTTTTTTCTGTATTATCCTCAATAAAAATCTTTGCATTATCACAGTTATCCTATTTCTTCACCAAAAGAAGATAAAATTGCCCACTGTGCATTTAGAAATCAGTTTCACATACTGCAAAGTTCAAAACCGTCTTTTTTTCACTTTGGAAGCCAAATGGCTAATAAAAGATAAGTGTAATTTAAAAATAGTCATTTAGCATTTATAAGTCTCTGTAAGAAAACCAAAAAGATAAAAGATCACTAAGAATGTGAAAGAATTTCTTTCTCCTAGATTCACAAGTTTTGAAGCGACAGTTAAAAGATGAGGCAGTGGAATTCCAATATGGGATCTGCAACCTGCAAATAATTTAATTGATTTAAGCTTTTTGAAACATATGTGGATACAGCCATAGTTTATAAAATGATTGCTATGTACCAGGCACTAAAGGTCATCACTGTATACTTGAGACAATTTTTGTGGGTGGAATAAAAGTCAAAGATTTGCCCAAAAGTAGAAACCACTCTGCAAAGCAGTATTAAGGCATAGGTACAAAATTAGGCTTGTTACAGATAATCCCTGACAGATGGGTATTAGGACGTGGTCTGCCCAGCATCTTCAGCCTGGCCCAAGTGTCTGCCTGTGGGAGGATGAAGAGAGCAATGGCTATTTAATCAGCAAATGTTTTCAGATGGCTCAATAGTTTTTTCACACTCATAGCTCCCAGTCAGGGAGAAGGATAAAAAAGAGCTGCTTCTGTGACTGCCAAAAAAATGGGGAGGTGGTTCTGCCTATGGATGAATGACACATGCCTTCCTGCCTGGAGCCACCACAGCATCTCTCCAAACCTTCAATAGAAAGAGTGGCTTCTTTAGATTAGATTTCCCGCCTCAGTCCCACAACAGCAAGGTGATGCTCCGTGAATTAATTCAGTATTTGCCGTAAGTGCAAAGAATGGCTGCTTCCCTTTAGATAAGGGCATGTAGGTGTCTTTTGGCATGAGGAACACCATAGGTGTAGATAGACTGAACACTGTGTGCTGATGCTTAGTGCACATGAAAAAGAAAGAATTTGGCCTAGTTTGACTATCCTGTAAAATCTAAGTAGTTTTCTGCCAGGACGCATGTGGTTTGCATTCACGACCTATGTCTAAGCCTAGGGAAAACCATCTGGGCTGTGGGAGCTGCACCATTTGCTGATGTTTCTTGAAGAAACTGAACCCAGCTCAGAACTGTGTCACCCACGACATTTCTGCATTAATGAGTCAAATACCCCAGATCCTTAGCTACTGAATTATCAACATTGCTCTTCCATCCTGTAGACAGTCTTGAAGTTTTGTTTATTTTTTTTCCCCGCCCTCTCCTAGCCAGGGATTAACAGCTCACAACTGAGAAGTAGCTGCCAACACCACTGTGCGGTTCTCCTACCACACTTTGGTGCCATCTGCTGAATATGAACATGGTTCTCACTCACCCTGCTCCCAGCAGTCCATTTCCCTAGAGCTCTGTGACTCTGGTCTTTTCCCAGCTATCACCCAGTGTTGCCCAGCCCTTTCTTCTCAGCACAGCCTGTCCCCATCTTTTGGCCATCTTGGTTAGCTGTCTGCCAGAAAAGACATTGTTTGCCACTTGGGTGCTTTTCCATGGCTTGGCCAGGGACCAAAATGGAGATAAAGGAAAAGAGCAGAAATGCAATTAAAAGCAGACTGGTTTTGTTTTGTTTTGTTTTGTTTTTTAAGCAGACTACTTTTAGTCACAATAAGCATGGTATTATCTACTAAGTTAGTCTTCTGGTTATGCCTCACAAAATCTAATGTTGTCTGCTACTTCTCTGCTTCAGTCTGACATGGATGACATAACTAGCACAGCTTCATTTGGTTCCTTTATCCATACCTTAGAAGGAGCACACCTGGGGGATCCTCTGCCTCAACGTGCTGCTCCAGAACAGCTTCTCTGAGCAGGTTGGTGCTGAGGGCTCCGTAGGAGATGCACTTTCCTGGGTGGTGTCAGGATGCTGCTATGTCTTCCTGGGGACTGGGCTGGTGTAGTGACAAAGTCAGGTCCTAGGTCAAGCTGGGAAGACAGCCGACAGATCGGGATCCAGTTCAGCAAGGTCCATGGCCAAAGAGAACTGCAGACAGACAAACCTACAGCGAGTGCTACAGCAGGGACTGATGGTCTTGGGTGGAGCTGATAAGTGGTCCCAGTCCCATGGGCAGGGGTGAGAGTCCAGGGGCATCTGGGTGAGGACAGCAAGGACTGGAAGTGCCCTCAGGGCCTTCACATTTGATACAAACAGAAAAATACACTTCACCTCTAATTGCGGTGAAGCAGAGCCTGCAGCGTTTCTGAAACCTACCACAGGACATTCCTACTGCAAAGGTTTTCTGTGCTGTGTGTGCGTGTAACAGATTATTGCGCATTATGAAAACATGAAGGTACCAAGCTGAAGCTCCAGCTCTGATGCAATGCTTCCCAAGAGCTGTTGATTCCAGGGCAAAGCAAGCCCTCATGTAACTCCAGTGCTATTTTTCTCACAGTTATAAAAAATATACCCACAGCATCTCATTCACAAACCATGAAATGTGGTTGGTTTTTTTTTTTTATATAAGAAACACTTACACAAAATCTTCCTCATTTTTTATAGAAGGAAAAACATTTTGACATAGTACATTTAAGTGTTCCTTCTGAGACACAATCAGTACCAATGAAACCTAGGAATTAATTTGCACTATCCACCTCTACTTGTCTTTCACAGTAGTAATCTGTCTTCCGAGTATTACCTTTCTATAAATATTATATATTTCTCAAATAACTTTTTTCGCAGAAGTAAAATGAAGGGTGGAATATACCTGGTGGGTTTTTTTCAAGTTAGAGATGACATCTGCTAAAACTGAGAATGATGTTTGCATTGCCTTCATCCCAGCTCAGTGATCTGGTCTGACTGTCTGCATTATCCTGCCCCTTCCTGGAGGGAACTCCACTGACCCCGTCATCTCTGGGAAAGCTTTAGCCACAACTACAAACAGGGAAGAAACAAAATGAAAGTCTTATATATAAATTTAACCAACCATTTTAGCAATTACTTAGTAATGATTTCTGTGGAGGAAAACTAACAGCAAGCAAAGTGTTGCAGAGTTGCAGCTTTAAAATCTCGATACTGCATTTAATATTCCATTTTTTCTAGAATCAACACATATCCTGTTTTCTGCCCTAGGTGACCTAGAAGTTGAGTTCAGATGATGAGTTTTCCTCTGAATTTCAATTGGCTGACTTTTGTAAACTTTCCTAGTTTGTGCCCACTAGAAATGCATTAGCTCATAATGACACTTTTCTTGCTTGTATTACAAATATTTGTGTAAAAATAATACATTTGTCCTCTTCTTTACGTATTTAATTGATTTAGTAGACTTTGTGTTGTCATAATGAAAGGTCGACTGAAGAAGAAAATTAAGTACTATTTTAATACACCAAATTTAATTATTTATTGCTTTCAGAAGAGCAAATAGACTCTTAAGTATACTCTGATTCTATTTCTCCCTTAGTAATACCTCTCAAAAACAATCTGATATTACCTGCAGATGTGATTAAAATAGCCATAATTTAATATGTACTGAAATATTAATTGCAGTTTGTTCATGATGAAAACAAACCACTTGTCATTATGCAGTAGTTGGACACTGTAGTTTTTATAGGTTAATTAGCCTTCAACATGGGCTTCAGCTTTAAAAAAAAAAAGGGAAAGAGAACGTAGACATGCATCTCAAGGTAATCTTATTTCTCACTGCAGAGACTGGAGAAACGTATTTTTCACTGGGAGACTAAGTATGAATGAGCCACAAATCTACCACAAACATAAGAAATCCTTAGTAAAACCCATCACGGGTAGGGTTGCGTGACTATGAAACGAATATGAATTCCTGGCTTTCTTTTTTCACACTAACCAGTGAGTTGTTACATTTTATGCCAATACTACAATAAATGCGTTAAAGTAATGTTAACTCTGAACTTGACTTAATTTTTAAAAGAAAATATTGAGCTAACATTTGAGGTTGAAAGAACATTTGTTTTCCATTATTGATTAATAGCTCTTAAAAGAAACAAACATCAACTCCCAGAATTTACATATAGTTTGATAAAAAGGTAGTAGAGTTTTAAACATATGCAATACATGCATTTTAGAAATTAAATAATTGTGAAATTCATCAATTAGGCCAAAAATGGGGAGAAAGCTCATTTTTATTTGGTAGGAAACAGTTTTTTGTTGATATAACACCTCAACATTTTCCAAATAAATAAAAGCACTTATAAAAGTTCCTTTCTCATCCTTCAAAACCTTTGTAATTTTTTATTTTATTCAGTATAGTGAAATTAGAAGTAATTCCAATCCAGAAAAAAAAACAGGTATTTTCTCTTCTGGTAATATCAGTTTATTTTGATGCATACTTCAAAACACAGTTCTGTCAAGCTCACTTGGTACCACTGTGGTCCCCCACCAAAAAGCTTTTCATAAATCGGCTCTTCTGCAATGAAAGCAAGCTGCCAAAAAAAAAAAAAAAAAAAAAAAAAAAAAAAAAAAAAACAAAAAACAAAAAAAAAAAAAAAAAAAAAAAAAAAAAAAAAAAACAAAACAACAACAACAAAAAAAAAAAAACAAAACCAAAAACCCAACCAGACTAATTCTATTTATAATCGAACATCTATGTATGAGTTTATGTACCGCTCATTCAAGCTGTTTTGACTGACTGGCGTCTGAATGCAAGCTAGTATCGATGGATCCTGATATATATCTGCGCCCTTGAATCAAACTGAAGCAGCTCCCGTACAGAAGTTGATGTACAGCTGCCAATAGATAAATCATTCACTTTCAACACCTGTGCTGGCTACTTCCTCAAAGTTTTACATTAGCATGCTGGCTCCCGCTGTGCGGAGAGAAAAGACTATTAACCTGCAGCCTTTTCATAGCCAAAGAAAGAGACACATTCTGACAAACTGAAATACTGAGGAAAAAAAAAATCAAAGATGAAATATGGCAATTCTCTTTATAAAGCTTCTTTCGGATAAAAAGAGAGGAGTTCAAGGAACTGCCACATGTGTAATGTATTATTTGTATTCTTCCTTTTGTGTCAGGCAAAAGGTTCTGTCTGGATTTTATGGTTCTCTTGTCTAAATTACAGTTTTTGCTTGTGGCTTCCTCTGGTCACAAAATGGCTTAATGCTCCTGGATCACAGGGAGGAATCACTTAGCAGATACCCCATGGTCTCTTGCGATTAAGTACTCTATTAAAACTACAACACAGACATGAAGATCCTGTAGAGAGACTCCAAAGACTGACAACTGGAGCTGAAAAGGATCTTAGAAAAACTCTTACATATGTTTGGCAAACTAAGATTTATTCCCACAGACCCACCTGAATTTGATAGTCTAGTCTGGGCAGTAATCCAAGATCTTTCATGAAACTGAGTTCCCCCAAGTGTCCTTAAAATCGCTAGCTCTTCCATAACAGGGCTTAAAGTCGCAGGACCCCCTGAGATCTTTCGGCCCTGAGCTGTTCCCATATAACAGGCTTCACTAAGCTGCAAACTGCTCAAATAGTAACAGCTCCGATGCTGTCTTCTGCATGATTTCTTTTGATACCATAGTCACTGAATCTCCCCTGTCCACCATTGCTCACTCAGAGTGTGGAAACACGAACATTTGTTTAGACGTTCCACCCAGCTATGTTTGAGAATCCAAGAAGGAAAGAGCAACGGTACAATAGAATTTCTCCTAGAATTGGGAATAATAGTGGTACAATTTTTTATGGCAGATGGTGAGGGTCATGGGGAGCTGTGTGCATGCATACACACGCACACAGTACGAGTCCCTGAAAATCAGCGGTCAGGGTTCTAATGTCCTGAATACAAAAAATATTATCGTTGTAAAAGAACTTTGAAGTACTCAATGCTAATTTTTTCGTGTGGTTCTCACCGGTGTCTTTAATTCACATGTAAATAGTGTATAAAACCATTACTTTAAAAGGTATACAACAACGAATATTAGAGAAGAAAAGATTTTTAAGCGTGACAGCACCAGCGTCAATTTCTGTAATCAATGTGTTGTAAATTTATGCACAAGTATCTTTCAAAAAGTTGAAAAGCCATGTAGAACAAACCAAGTTGGAAATATTGAGAATATATGGAGTTGTGGTAAAAAAAAAAAAAAAAAAAAAGTAGTCTTAATAAAGGTAAAAGGAAAATATGTCAGACTTATGTGCTCTTATGAGTACATACTTTACCAAGGATGGCAATCCCACCTGCAGGCTGTGGTGGGTATTCTCCACCATCTCTGAGGGATCACTGAATAATCTCAGGACTGAGATTTCTCTAATTTAAAAATTATCAAAATAAAACAAAACAAAACAAAACAAAAGGAAACAGAAATACCCCCCTCCTTTTTTTTTTTCTAAAATCCCAATTATAAGTTTCTAAAGTGTTTCCTAAGAACATATTTATATTTATAAAACAGCTTTTGAAAGCGGTATCTGTTCACCATGCACGATATTGATATAGTTCTGTATGGCTGTCTCTCAGATGGGGATTAATTTTCATATTACAAACTGGGCATTCATTTTGGATTATCACTCAAATTATTACTGTATAGTTCATAAATCTATGCCACCAAGTCCACCTAAGGAAAAGTATTGAAACCACCTAAAATTTGCAATTGGTACTGTTCCTAAGTGCTATGAAAGTCTTTTTATCAAATAGAATTTAGGTTCATTAGAGTGTTTCCTATAGTAAAGGCGGTAATAAAAGGTTTTAGTGCAACAGCACTTAAAACTGGGTAAAGAATAGAAACAATTCCATTACTACATGTAGATTAGAATGTAGAAATTTCTGCATGAATATATTTTAATGTGCTAAAAATTAAGAGGAAAGCTCATATTTGTTTCTATGATTTTGATTCAAAGACCACTAGAGTCAATGGAAATTCTTTTCTGCTTATACAAAATCACCTGATGGTCTGGATGAGGGAGGTATTAATCTATTTAGTTTGGGGAAGAAAAATCCGGTCCCATGTTATAAGGAAGAGGAGATTAACATGAAACCCTCACCTCTCATACCATTTCTCTGATTACAAAGCAACAAACTTCTTCCTGTTTCTAAAAGATCACATTTTACAGTCAACATGGATGTTTCAAAAGAATTTCAATTAGCAAAAACATCCACTTGTTCCGAAGCGGAATAAAAACAAATCCCCAAATCTCAGAAGTTGCTGTGAAATAGAATTGTTGTCAGCTCTGCTATTACCCAGAGAGGGCTTCGGATCAGACCCATTATCCCTCTAATCTCTTTATGTTTCTCCCATAAGCAGAGGCAAAAATGAAAACAGAAAGCCCTGTGCCTCAGTGACCTAGATCAGATTATGGAGTTTGTAGCTGGAATGGTTAAATATCACTGGCCAGGTTCTCCTTCTACCAGCAAGTTGTGCTATACTCCTGTCAGTAGATAACAGGAAAAGAGAACACAAAAGGAAACAATTAGGTGAAAAAATAGTACGTGGATATCTATTTTCTTCTAGAGAAATGTATTTTATAAGTATCTTGATTTAGTGGCAAACCACGAAGAGCTGGAAGCACCACTTCTGTCTCCATGCTCCCAATACTTTTTCCCAAAAATCTACTGAAGAAAATGTAAAGCAAAGCTAAAGTCTGGCCAGCTCTGCTTTGGAACAGCTTGTGAAACGCAGGAGAACCCTTCATCTTTCAGAGTGGGACAGCGCTGGTTATCTTCCAGCCAGGCGGGAGCCACTGTAGCCATTCCTGTGATTCACTGGCCCAGTTTATTGATTTCTGTGTGGCAATTACTGACAAACTTCCAGCATTTTGTAATGCTTTTCATTCTTAAGGATCTGAGAACTATATGTATGTCTAAGCTACACATGTATACATAAATGCATACATATATACATGAGTCACCCATGTTGGTAAACATGACTGTTACACGACCTGTTAATATTTTAGTACATAATGTAATCACTGTAGGAGTTCCTTAAACTTAGAAGATGAGGTACTTCCCAATCACACGCTGTACATTATAGTAAGTACTGATTTCTTGTTAATGATGATCACTGTGCATTTATTAATTTGATACTTGACAGGCACAGAGGAAGGAGCATAAATGGCTATAGCAGCAAACTGGAAAACTGCTACTAACATTGTGATAATGACAGAGTCACATCTGTCTTGTTTGAGAACTATTTGAGAACCTGTAAGACAGTGCTAATGTCACTGTTCATCCTTAGATAAAGGAAGCGTATGTGCAGAGTACTCTAGATTCATATTTTCATGTTCTGTTTAATACATGCTATAAATGTTCTCCCCTCTTGATCTACTTGCTTCAAAATATTAAAAAAATTAAAGTTGTCCCACTGCTTTGCCTAAAAGAGTAATTTTAATTCAGATGTCATCAGTCATATCTGTTGTCCAACCAATGAGAAAATAGCCAATATCTTACAAGTCTTTTTAGAAAGAATTTGAATACGATAGAAGTCTCTCTGTAGATAAGGAATTTGCTTATTGGAAAGTACAAAGAAATAATGAAACAAATAATTCCTTATCTGTAGACTCAATAGGAGCAATAAATAAATAAAATCACCAGGAGAAAAATGTGCTTTTTGGGATTATGGATTTTGCCCACAGCTTTAAGCAATACGTGTGTTATCACATTTTATTTATTTTTTTTCCTAATGAGCAGTGTTTATATGTTTAAAAAAGTTGGTCAAGATGCACACGCATAGACATGCATACACAGGTAGACATACTCACAAGTGCAGCTCCACATCTAATGTTCATGCATGTAGATGCAAAAAAGCTTATGAATTGCTGTCGTGATATTAATCTTACACAAATATGAAACCTTTGTGGTCCTTGAAAAAAATGTTCCACATACCATTATTCTTAGAAGATGTCTGAATTATCCCAAAGCTACACTGACAGAAAATCAGATGAACCAAACCTCTTGACTCCTGCTTTTACTGCCTTCTGTTTTAACCTTGTAAAATGGATGTTGCATTTACAAGGTTTTGCTGTTTCTATTTCTTTAAAGAGAGAAAATGTCTCTGCTGTACCACTGTCAGAGCACTGTAGCACTTAGGCTACGTCTAGATGGCAGAGCAGATGAGTCCCCTGGCATGCCCAGGGTACCAGTCCTCTGACATCCTAATCACAGATGCGCGATGCTGCTGCCCCCAGGCACATGGAGATGAGGACGCAGGGCAGGGAGGAAAGGAGAGTAAGGTGATGGTACACTTCTGGGTCTGTCTCTGATACTTTCTGGGATCCTGCAGTGCAAATATAGTCTTTGGAGACTCTCCTAATGCCCACTGAAGTCAGTGGGAATTTTTCAAGAAACATTTACCTCGAATTCTCCATGACAGTAAGGGTTATAGAAAGATAAGCACTAGCAATGCTTAACTGGGTAAAAGTATACTCATGATAAACTGCAAGTACTCATATTGCCTTTGGCTCTGAGAATCACCAGAGTGGTTTAAAACCAAGATTTGCATTGGTTATGTCACATATACTGAATGTTGTATTATTTCTGTAGGACTTTTGATTTTGACCATTTACAACAAGCTGAAGCTTGGACTTGGAAAAAACAGTCCGGCCAAAATTTGAAATATATATATGTCATACTCACATAATACATTTCAGTTTCACCAGATTACAAATTTGAAATGGAATTTTGTTCCATTAAGAAGTTTTTCTTCCTATCAGCACGTTCATTTTTATACAGCCTACAGAGTGGGTGATAGGTTCATTCCTGAATGAAAATTAGTAATTTTTCTACTTTCAGATGTCACTGGTGCTCAGAAGAGTCTGTAGGACTGTTTAATCTGTTAAAAATTGCCAAAATAATTTATATTCAGTGCTTCCAAATCCCATTAATATATATGTGACTTTGATCAGAATTTACATAGTTGCTTCTGTCTAGATAGGTACTTAAAGCTTGAAAGTCAAAATAGCTCCCAACTGATGCAATATCTTTTCTAGATTCAGGCTGCATCTTTAAAAGAGCATTTACAGTAGTTAATGTCTTGTTTTACCTGGTTTGATAACTGATGTACAGAGGTCTCAAGCTTTCACACTGCTGCCTCATTCCATCTCTGTTAAGGAATCAGATAGTCAAACAGAAGTAAATGTTAAACCCAGAAGAGGTCTTTTTCTCAGATTATTAGTTATGTGAAGTCTGCAACCGCTGTGACCATTCATGTTCAAGAATTTAGAAAAAATTACAATTAATGATCTTCCGTTCCAGGACAGGTCTCTGAACAATTCCATATGGAACAATATTAAAAAGAGAACACAATCTGATTGATTAAAACTTCTCCAGGGACATAGAGTAGCTTGACTGAACATGTTTTATGACTTTATTATTGCAACATATGCACTATTTATTTAATTTCAAATACACTATTTTAATTTAAGGGAAGCTTTTTGTAGTAAGTAGCAGTCCTTAAGTACTTACCCACAAGGCTGCTTATGGCAGGCTGCCTAAATTGCACAAGAATCATCTGCGTCTCAGTGCACAGAAATACTCCTTTTATTAGTACAACCAATTAAAACTGAGGTACTGTATGACATCTGTGGAAATTGCTAATAATTAGAATCCAGCAAATGGCTGCTGTATCTTGACTCTGATCCCTGAACAGTCATACTTGAGAGCATTTCAAATGAAAGGTAAAAGGAGAAAAAGGAAGATTTGACTCAAATCCATTATCTCTGGGAAAATAATGGCAGAAGTAAAAGGAAAAATGGTATGTTTCTTCCTTGGGGATTTTTCAGTAGTCGTATTACAGCCAACACTAGAAGTCTCAGCGAAATGAATCATTAGGAACTTAACTTCACGACAGGAAGTTAAGTTTTTTTTCAGACGCTGAATAAACCAATACACACCTAAAGAGAAGTAGATGGCATTAGTCATAGGTGACTACAAGCATCTTGGCACAAGGATGGAAGGAATCACAAGAAACCAGCTACCAAGTGGAGTGAGATGAGTGGGCAAGTATAATTGTCTTTGGTATGAAAAGTTATGCCTTCCCACAGGATCTTCCTTCTTTGGATTTTTATGAAGACCTACCAAGAACTTAAAGAAACAATCCTACAAGCCCTTGGCAACAGACATCATTTTCTATGCATGTGACTCCATTTCTGAACCACAGTTGTTTACATCTCTAAGGTAAGAACAAACTTCAGGATTTGTAGGATTTGGAACAACAATGGCTGCTTTGCTTCTAGTAAAAATGGCAAATTGCCATCAGGTTGAGTCTTGCTTAAGGTACCAAATGGTTCACTTTCAATGCAGAATATAATTATCTCACAGTTACTCACTGGGATTTCTGGCATGAAGTAAACCCAAAAATACATATATAATGTTGGATTAAATATGTATAAGTGCCTACAATGTGAAAAAAAAAACATTCCTTACAGCAATACATCTTGCCAACATAGTTTTAAATTTTAGTACATACACATAGCTAGCAGACTATAACAGAGGTTGATACAAGACCAGTAAGAATTTTAATACCTAGGGATGAGAAAAAAAAAAAAATACAAGGAAAATAATGGCATTAAAATTGTAGGAGACAACATTATTTCTCAAAAGTGGTGAGAAGGTTAGGTGGGCAATAATTACTCGACAGTAAAAGGCAGATTACTTTCAACTGCAGTTGTATTTCACATACCTAACTTTGAAAGTAAAATACCTCAGCAGTAGACTCTGTTAACAATTTTCTTCCTTACTTCAAGAAGTGTAACTCACTGTTTTCTCTGCAAGATTTGGATCTCTGTTTCCACAAGTATAAATGGCAATACTATTCAGTAGACCTCAGAAGCCCAACTCCCATTTCTTTGCCTCAGGGCTCATGTTAAGAAGGGAACACAAATAAACATACTATTATTCTATTAAACAAATCTATTCATTATACAGAGATTTTTAAATGTCTTTGAACTGCCTTTTTGGAATGATGTGAAAATATAATTAAAGCTAAGCAGGAAAGATTTTTCCTGTGTTTCCAAAATCTGAAGCACAGGAAAAAGCTTCTCTTTTCACATTGCCTAAGGATGTGAAAAACCTTAGTGCAAGGCAAAGTACTTGATGTCTCACATAGCAGAGGGTAATGCTCTTAAGGGGTAGTTGACTATATTGAGGGGTTTTCTAAGGACTGTAGTACCATCTCAAATCTGAAAAACTTTGGACTGTGGTGGGGATGTGATCTGAGATGGTCTGATAAATAGGACTTTGTAAAAATAAAACATTTTGCAAATTCAAAACCAAGTTTTCCTTATTTTTCCCTTGACAGCTATAAAAATAGAGGATTATGAATGCACAGTTAGTTTCATGCCAGTATAAGAAACCAGTTCATCGAGATGTTAGAAATAACAGACTCAGTCCTATGACAGTTATGCTGAAAAACAAAATTCCAGCTCGTATCTATGGATGTTACTAATCTGTGGAAGAGAGTTTTAGTCAGTTTGTCATCTAAAGCTGTAAAGGGACTTCCAGACATATTTATTTAACTGTAAGTATCTTGTCTGTTCATTCCAGAAATTGGCAATTAGGTCTACAAGAGGCATAACAGAGTGTTGGGCTACACCTGTCTGACTCCAGCAAACCAGCTACTCTGGTGATAATGGGTGTTCAGCGTGGAGCTGGTGGCTGCCAGGGTGGAACGCAGCCTGCAGGATGCAGGTGCTCTCATCTCGCCTCTGCCCACGATCCCCTCTGTACTGGGGAGTTCACACATTCACTGAGGAGGCTGGGATGAATATGTCTCGAGCTAGCATTGGCTTCCACAAAGAAAGACAAAACCAATCCTGACAACAGAGAGATGCACAAGGCAGCACCTGAATGTGGTTTAGGTTCTCTGCCTCATTCAGTAATTTTACTAGCAGTTTTAGACTGCCAAGATAATGAGTCCCGGTGCAAGATACATAATTCTGGAGTAGGCTACTGTATTTAGCTAAAGCATATGGGTTGCACGTGGAACGTATATGTTTTGCAGACTGAAGGCATCAGAGTATGAAGTGTCACAAGGCTTTTCATAGACAACCCCTATATGTGTAAAAGCAAATAATTTCAAGTAACTTACACATCTCTGTGTGGTAACCTTGTAGTGCTTGTCCTTGTGGCAAAGACATTCAAATGTGAACACTTGCCAACCACTGCTATAGTGATACCATAAAAATCTCTCCAATGGATTTTTTTTCTGCCTTTTTTTTTGTAGAATTTTCAGTTATATTTTATGTGCTAACTGTTGGAAAACTCAATTTCTTTGTGATCATCTGTGTAATATTCCATGTTACTGTCTCCTAACAATGCAAATAGCTCACATTTATCATGGCCTTCCAATCAAATTAACAAAAACGCTGAAGTTGTGGAAATTAGTGCTTTTTCCAGAAATATTTAGGAATGCTTTTCATGTATCTAATTTGCATTTTTATCACATGAGGATTTTGAAATTCTGTTGGCAAGTATGGATCTGATCTATTGCTGTGTATACATGCTCAGATAAAAGTGTTTAGATATGAAGGTAATAAATGCCCCAAAACTAGTCCTAAGCAAACAGATTGATTAGAAAATTTGACTTCTACAAGCAAGTAAGCAAGCAGGAAGGAGGTTAAGTCATTGGTCTTAATTTTAGCACAAAGTCATGCTATCCAGGAAAGGCAAGAAGAGCTTTTGTTTGTAGAAAGGATGGTGGGAAAGAGCAGGAGTAAAACAGTCTCTGAAGAACTGAAATATGAATATGTTTCTGTACCTAACATATGTATCAATCTCAGCCAATCTGGCAGAGAAGATGATGTAAGGTAATGTGCTATTGAAAGTACCACAGAATGAAAAGCAGGAATAATAACCAGTTAGTCACCTGGCAATAGACCAGACAAGCAAAAAGCAACCATGAGCACTGGCAGTTTTGACAATATGCCACATAACTCATTTTATGTTTATGTTTCTTGGTTTGTTGTCCTGGTCTAGCCTCGGTGGCAACAAAAGCGCCATGTGGCAGTCCGTTGGCTCTGCCGCCCCCCAGAGGCGGGGAGAGGATGAGAAAGAAAAGGCAGACTCATGGGTTGAGATAAAAACTGTTTACCAGAACAGCAGGTATTGCAGGGAAACAGTAACACAGATGGAGGATACAAACCCCAGTACAATACCGACCGCAGCCCGTGCCACCCCAACCACTACCGACGCCGCCGAGACGCACCCCGACGCTGCCCGTCCACATATACGCCCATGCTGTGATGTCACCACGCCCACTTCCGGTTGTGGCCCCTCCCCTTCCCGGCTAGCTCCCTGCTGCCCCTGGGCCTGGTGTACATGAGGTGGAATAGCTGTGCCAGATAAAGACAGGGGAGAATCAGCCCTGCCCCTGCTGGAAACCAGGACATTTGTTTATTTGCATATCACCTATTTCTCTTTTTTTTTGCCATCTTTTTTTTTTTCTTACTTGGTGTTTTCTATGAGACCACCTGGTCTCAGATGAGTCTTTGGCCCTCTGTACAACTTTCTTTGTTGCTTATAGTAGTCATAAAAATGAAGAAAAACATTGAAATGTGCAACTGAATACACACACATTTTTTGTCTTTACAGAAAATCAATAACTGCCAGGTAATGGAAGGGCATGTTCCAAACCAGCTGGAGTCAGCTGGACTTCAGCGAGCCTGGGTTGGGCTCTGGAGCCACCTTTTAAAATGCAACTTTTTCTTTTCCTTAAATTTCATGTTTCAGATTTTGTAAGTCATCTCATCTCAGATTTTGAAATGACAATATTCTGCAAGACACCTTCCTACCTAAGAAAAACAGTAAGAACCAGCCAAAATGCTGTTTTGGCCTCTCTGTAGAGCTAGCAGAAAAAAAGAGATGCCAAAATTTTACATAAAGGTGTTTCTAGGTTCTTTTTTCATCTGCAGCCTGAAGAGGCTGTATATTTTGCATTAATCTATGTATTAAATATTAGATTTTGAAATAAAGCATACTGTTATATTGGTACAATGTCAGAGCCTAAGAAATCTAGAGGATCTAATAACTAAGACATAGTCTTCTTTCAAGCTTCCTTGCATTGCTGCGGAATAGATTACTTTAGTAGTTCCCTCTTTGTATTTTTAAGCGGTGGCTTATGCCAATGAGCAATGAGAAAAGGCACATTCTGTATCATCTCCACTGCTTCCAGCAGCCTAAGGTACACATGCGCTATAAGTTATTTAGCTTTCCAGCTCTTTTTTCAGGTCCTGGTCCCAAGATTATTTGCGATATGTCAGTATTAGTTCACTCCCAGGCTCTCTTTTGATGTGAAGTGACAGTTTCTAATAAAAACAAAACCTGGGCATGGTTTGTTCAGGAGGTACCTCCCAGTGGGTAGTCTGGAAAACAGTGACTGAAGTCCAGCTGCCCTGGACTCAGCAGCACGTGGCCCTGTCCTGTCCTCCTGCAGGATGCCCACGGTGCTGTGCATCCCCACAGTGCCCCCCTGCCAGGTGTCATCACCCATGCAGCACCCACCATGGGGATGTTCTTTGGGCTCACAGCGTAGAACTCCCACTCTTTCAGATGGTAGCACAGGCCTTACGTCGTCTGGCACATCTCAAATTGGAAAGAAAACCCTAAGACCACACAAATAGAGAGAACTCTGTCTTAAGATGACAACGCCAGTCATTGAAGCCCACAGAGGACCCTCTGCCAAGTATTTTGTAGTTCAAATGCAACTCCCAGTCCACACAGCCCAACTAAGGATCTGCTCCTGGAGAGGGTATGCAGGTACACATGCTCTTTAGGACATGACACAATATGCCTCAGCAGCTGCTGAAAAAATATTGTCAAAGGCTGTTACCCATTATCTAGGTCACAAACTACTATATTGTACAGGTCTGAATCTCTTAAAGGTAGCATGTTAAATTATAATAATTATAATTACAGTAGTAGTAGTAGTACTCCTTATAATAATAAGGAATGTCTTTGTTTTTATTCTCTTTATTTCTGGGCTGAAGAATCCCAAGTGGACTTAAAACTTGGTCTTCAAAGACTGTTTTAGTCTTTTGGCAAGCTGTTCTCTTCCAAAGGTGTCACTATATCTGGAAAATTGTATCTTCAGGATCCTGGCCATTGAATCACTTCCCTCAAATATATGATTTTATTTAAGTGTCTTACTGAGGCAGCTGAATATTTGCTTTTTCTTGTTCAGATAATTCTATATTAAAGCAAATAAGAATATTAGGACACTTTAAAAGCATTAATTGTTCACTGGTCTTTGATCCCCAAAGGTGACCACACACATAATATTCACAATATCATGTTTTCATGCTCTAGTTACATACTATTACATGGCAGATGAGGTGGAGTCCATCATGAGTGTGGCTGGAGTTTCCTGAAGTCTACAGATACCTCTTGTAGTCTACTGTTCACAGAATCATAGGACAGTGAGGTTGGAAGGGACCTTAAAAGATCATCTGGTCCAACCTTTCATGAGAAGAGGAGCCTAGATGAGAGTATCAAGCAAGCTGCCTATTTACCTCACTATTTGTTGCTCACCTCAATGCCCGATAATGCAGGATAAATCCCAACAACCAGTATATTCTAAGCAATAGTTCCAAGTCTCAGCTGCATCCCATATTTTGAAACAAAGGTTTCTCCTTTATTGTTGTTGTTTTGTTTAATTGTTAATTTAAGTTCATGGGGGCTGCCTTTGGGTGGTTTGACCTGATCGATTATCACAGGTGAAGAACAGCTGCAGCTCAGAGCTGTGAGTTCTTGGCTGACTAAGTATTAAGCCACTTCCATTTAGTTTATATACCTAGAATAAGAGGTAACTTTGAAAAGTTAAGTCTTATCCTCAAAATGATTTTTTATCAAATACATTAGCGTCAAACTCAATACAGTACATCAACAACCCCTTTTAAAACATAAATTATTAAAAATTTCAGGTGAGTCAAGGTAATTCACGCTTTTAACTGCAGCAGAGTCAGCTTTTCAAAATATGTTGAACATATTTCAATTGGACTCACTATGGCAATGCCTGAGGCTTCGATAAAAATTCATGACTACAAGACATAAATGACGCTGATGAATTCACTGTGTGACAGACTGAAATGAAGAACAGAGGTGAAATTTCAAAATGTGAAAGGCTTCCAAATTTGTGTCTGTGTCTATTAATAAATCCCTAGATAAAAATAACAAATGGTATTTCCAAGAATGATGCAAAAAGAGATCATCTCTTATCTCCAAGGGTAAAACATAATATTCAGAAAATCAGAGAAGAAATTAATTGTAACTGTGAGCTCCATTGAATTCATTAAATAGTCAAGAACAGGAAATTTCCACATAATACCTGCCAGGTTCCAAGTGTCTAATGGGACCTGATTTTTAATTCTGTTACAGGAATAAGTCCATGAAAGTAAATTGTTGAAACTGAATATGGTTGTTAATCCTACTCTTCTCAGCTTCCCTTTGTCTTATACATATAAGCCTTTGGGAAATGAAGTATCTGGGGACTTGAAGCCAGAGTGTCATGAGATGTACACCTGGATGTCACAAACATATGTCACTAATGGAAAAAAATAAGCACACATATATCATTTTACTTTCATGGGGAGAGGGGAAAACTGTGGCATTCTGCAAAATAGGAAAGCAGCCATTTGCAAACTACAGTGCGATATGAAGGAGGAAGGCAAAGTATCTTCCTGGAGCTTCCTTGTTTTCAAGCCATGCTAGAATAGAGACAGAAAAGTCTTTTGCTTAATTAAATATTGATGGTTATATAAATATGTATTTCGACTGTCTGCTTAAACAATGAACAGGTTGATATTAAAAAAATTATAATGTTCTGAACAAAGCTCCTGTGATGGTAATTACATCTGGTATATTACCTAATAACAAGCACTGCAGTTGTGTAAGAGAATTTTATTTCAGTTTGAGGAAAATGTGGGTGTATACAAAACAACGCAGAAAGAGCTACACTTCTGGTATTCTGTCAAGAAGCTTTAGTGGAAAAGTATCCTCAGAAGAGATTAATTTTAGACAGCTAATTTTTCAATTATTCTTAGACTTTCAGCCAATCATTAGAGTGCTGAATGCTGCATGTTCTACATCAGGTCACAAACTTTACACTTTTAAGTGTTTATTCATTATTTTAGAATGTTTCCATTCTAAAAATCCATTAAACAGCACCAATTCATCCAAACCATCTAGGACCTAAATTCCATAGGTTTGGATCAGATAGTAAGGAAGAATATCAAGTAATTGTAATTTAAATAGTAGCTAAAGTGGATGTCTTTTTCTAGTCATCCTAAATTCTATTCCTTAATTTTCTTCAGTCCAGCTAAGAAGGAATTGTTAGACAAGTGCATAATTTAAGCCCTGTCTTAAAGTAAGGTGTTCTCTTGAACCAGGCCTCAAAGTTGAAAATCACATGTTCTAGCCCTGAGTCATGGCTGACATAAAAACTGTTCACTTTGGAGTAAGGTCCTTAATAGTGCTGAATTTTTTGGACAAAAATTTGCACAATAAAACATATACTTTGAAACAGCTCCATTCTCCTGTCACCCTTAGTGCTGCTTCAGTTTTGTTTTCCTTTTAATCTGAATAGTATCTGCTTGTCTTACTGCTTATAAAATTGCAGCTTTATTTTAGTCAGTACTACAACTGAGCATATAAGATCTGTCAAAACATCATGAAGTTGGTAAGAGTGCCTTTCTGCTGAACTTTCAGTCACAAGAGAATTTTCAAGATTCTTTAAACAATAGTGCTAAAAAATGCTAAATATTTTTTTCTGCTTATGTCATACTGACATATAATTTGACCAAAGTTATATATTCATTAAAATGCTTGTAATAATCATAAAAGTATAATCAATAAAAGTGCTCTGTGGCAATTATTTCCTTATCATTCCTCATATGAAATTTTCTTAAGTACTTTAAAAAAACCTTTTTATATGATCTTAAAGAGTGTATCTTCTTTCTTTTATTGTGCAGAATAAACGTTATCCACAACTTCCTTACTGTATTGGCTTAATGTGAGATTCTTATCTGCTAATACCAGTATCAACTAAAACCGTCCTCTTTAAAAGTAACACAGTCTACTGGTTTATGTTTTAAGTGAAAGAGATAACAGTCTGAAAATTTTAAGAGAGGGGGCACAGTCCCCTGGGTTCAGGTGTGCATGTAAGTACAGAGTGAACACTACTTATGAAGAAACGGTTCGATTCTGAATTGGAGGGGGAAAAAAAACCACCAAATTTCGACAGTTTGCAACTGGGCCAAACTGGCATCTCAAATTTGTTCAAAGTGAATAGCTTTTAGAATGTATTTAAATTATAGTCTGTAAATTATTGCAAAAGGTAAACTGTCGTCATTAAGCAAATAAAAAATGACAGTTCAGGTGTCACAGGAATAGAATACTGCTACAAAAATTAGGACCGCCTATCTTTTCAAGAGTGGAGATAAAGTAACAGTAATAAGATAAGCTTCCCTAGATATTATCAGTATTGTGCATTTTGCTTTATGTGATAACTTTTATATAGAAGATATTTTGTGGGTATTAAACCTCTCAGGTTGTAGGTATTGATCTCATTCTTTTATAACTGCTGTGACTTGCAGAGAATATGGAGAGATTTTTGCGTCAACGGCTGCTTAGCTCCTTCTCTGGAGCAAAACAGACTTCTTCTCAGGCTAAATTATTCCTCACAAATTTCCCTGCCAATCTTCCCAAATTGCCTTTTCGTAAGATCGTTGAGATATACCTTCGTGGATTTGTACCGTGCAGTGAAGACATGCCACAAATACATAAGTGTGAGGTTTTTTTGTATCTCTCTTTACCCACCTAACATGTATCATTATGATCTATCAGAATCATGCAGATAAATTCACAGTGAGGCACCTCCAAAGGACAATTCATCTAATGCGCTGTGAATACCTACCTAGGGATGAGATGAATCACACTGAAGAGGTTCATTTATCTCCTTTGAAGGAACCCACATCACTTGCATAGATTAGGCAGCTAATTTTTAGGTGGCTAATATCGGGTGAGATGAATTGAAGGGATGAAGTAGCACAGTAAGTCAACGTTCAAGCCCTTTGTGTTATGCAGTAGCTGTAACTCCTGCTGATGTTACTATTCCTAATCAACAACAAACAGTTATAATGATCCACCAGTCCCACTAATATATCTGAGCAGGAAAATTAGTATATCATCAACCACACTCTTTCTTTTTCTTAGGGACTTTTCCTTTGTCCTGAACAGAAGCAGAAATACAGCGTGTTAAGCATTTCTCCAGACTTTGTCTTTATATCATTCCTCTACTTCCCATATACTGAGTTGGCTTTAGATTATCCATCTTTCGATGCTAGAGTGTGGAAATATTCAGCATGTAATGTAACACATCAGAATAGTCTGAGTTTCTTGATGAAGAATTATATAGTTTCCTTGGTTGTACTCTTTATAAATCTTTGATCGGTTATTTCTCCCTGCCTGCATGCTAGAAAAGTACAGTATTGGGTACTGGATTTTGCTCTCTTTCAGGTTGGCAGTGAGATCTACTGCAGGTTACTTCATGACAGTCTTTCATTTTTGGTAATTATTACTATTCTGTACAGCATTAGAGTGAGTGAGACTGAGCTGGAAACAGCCCGATGACAATCATTTGATATATTATGCCAGAATGTCCTTTGTTTTACTCTGTCAATCATCTCCTGTCTTCTTGTGTGTGTGTGTTTGGATTTTCTTAATACTATGTTCAAACGCCCTAAATTCTATAGAGGAGCACTGTGACCTTAGACACATGTCTTTGGAATAGAGACTATCTCAGTGTTTCATTTTTTTGACAGAAATGCCCTCATCTGTGACTCAGGCTTCTGAATACTCTCCTGGTACAAATAAGACATGACAGTAGGAGCTGCCCAGATGATGCATAAGGAGTACCACCTTAGGTGAAACTGTGAAAGATGGATTTTTCTGTGTGACACAGTTCCTGGCCTCTCTGATCTTGCCTCAGAAATTTGCCTTGAATCTGCAGGAAACCAACAGTCATGTTATCCTAGCTCTGCTGGGATGACAGAAAGTAACTGTAAAAATTCCTTCCATTCAATGGCAACTCAGCCAGACATTTCCATTACCTGAGTGAGAGGGTTGTCCAGCCATTCAGCTGCACTCTTGCTCTACTAACTTGTTTTGCAAGTCTTTTGCCATTTGCAGTGTCCTGAAGAGCAACTGAATGTGTCAAATGTAGCTATAAAAATGCAGTGGTAAGAAAATAATTCAATTCAGTGATTCAAAATTACTTTTTCATATGTAACTGAATCATAAACAAATCAGTGATAATTTCTTATTAACTACAACATTGTCAGAAATAGTGCCTTTTGTTGCATAATTATAAATTTACAACTTTTCTAATGTCACCTTGCTAGATGGTTTTCTTCTGTCTCTGTTTTGATTTAAAAAGTAGTTTTCTATTAATAATATCTTTCATCTTTGTTCTCAAGTCAGTGAAGAAATATTTCTATTCTATGGTGTTTCGCTTTAATATCATTTTTGTCTTATGGCTTCCTTCGGAAGAAACACAGAAGTAAAAGCAGTCTTTCTACTTTTAAGCAAAACTTCAAATACAAAAAAAAAAATTATACAAGATTGTGGCTTTTCAGGGGAGACTTAGAAATTCAGAGAAAAATTCTGATAAATAAAATGTAGCATTATACAATACTAAAATAGAGGAATAAAACTTTAGGATAATATTCAATTTTTGTTCCACTGTTCTCATGAAGCCAGGTGACAAATAAAGGGGTAGTCCTAAGATTCCTAGGCTCTCTGGAAATATAAAATTTATTTCAATTATAAAACTGCCCCATCTGACCCTGAAAAGGTCATATTTTAAAGCTTGAACATGGGAAAACAATAAAAAGGGTATTTACCCACTGGACACCTCAAGCCTGCTTTGAGGAAGGGGATGGCATTGGTGGAAGGATAGTACTTGATGATAGACATTGGATCCATTGCTATAACATTCTTTTTTTTTTTTCCCTTAACACTGTGCACTTGTGAATAAAAGTAGCATTAGCATTAAATCCAGGTTTGCTTCTCAAATTCCCAATGTAAGTATCAGCCATCACAAAGATTTTAGATGAACACAGAGGAAGTGGGAAAGACATTAGATCTTTCTACATAGATGAGTTTCCCTTTATTTATGAGCTTTCTGAGAGCAATTCAGATGGGTTTCCCAGTGTGCTGCCCTGCAGTGGCTGGTTGGAGGGTGAACCAGGTATCTACTCTGTTCCCTCCCCACTTTCACCTTCCACAATACAGTATCTTCTCTTTGGTGTGATTGCCCCTCCATCCTCAAGTTTCCAGTGCTGAAGGAATGAAGAATCAAATTCTTTCAGAGGGACTTATTCTGGTTGCTCTAATGTAAATCAGTTTAGTCGTTATTCATTCCCATCTGAAAGCAGCCAGCCACCAACGGGTAGCATTTTCTAGAATTCTGCCTATATTTGAGAACAGTCAATAGAGCCCTGAAGGCAAAATTGAACCACTGAGTACATTAAACAAAAAAGGAAACTGAGTGGACACAGGAGCAGCACTTGGCATTTGCATAGTTCTTTGTTGGCTTGGCCTTGCATGTTAAACACAGATGTGAGCGCTCACTGGGAGTACAACCGTCTAAATACAAGAGATCGGAAAATGGTGGCTGGCCCAGCCTGAATTCTGCAGAGAGAAATTGTTGCACCATTTTCAGTAGTAATTAAAGCTATTGAATAATTTTACAACTATTTGTAACAGGAAAATTGTGCTCAGAATATATTATACAGCTGGCCAATGTTTCTTTAGTTGTGCTTTTTCTTTAAAAGAGTGCTGAAGCACAATTACATAAATGGCAGTGGAAAATGAAGTGAATAACATTTCAAGATCATATTGATTTCTTGACAAAACCAAAGGAATGCTTATACTTTTTTCCAGATATCCCAATAAAGAGAAAAATACAATTAAGAAAAAAACATAATTCACAAAATTATCTGTTCAGAAAAGGAATGGATAAAGAAAAAGCTTTAACTCCCAAACACATTGTACTAAAAACATTACTTCTGTTCTCTCCAAGGACTAAATATGCACTTCACTCACAAAATAAGACAACTATTGCATCAACAGAAGCAAAATGCTGAAGGATCTTGATATGTATTCACAGGAGATAAGATTTAACTTCTGATCTTGTGGGAAAAGCTGCAAGAAACAGAATTGGGGACCTAAATTGAAAATATATTAACTCTAAACTGTTCAGAAAATAATTCATAGACTTCCAGTTGCTACATACACAAAATCTGTTGCTACCCCAGTGTTGAAAGGAAAATTATTAATTCTATTTTCACAGTGAAGGTAAGTTATGGCTATTTCAAGAATTTTATATTAATATCATGTTTCGTGAGTCAATGATAAACTAAGAACTTTAACAGGAATGTATATACCTAAAAAGAAGATTTTCCCCTTTGAGCATGACAAAATGACAAGGCCATGTCACTAGTGACTACCTAGTGATTTTTTCAATTGCACATTTTTTGTGAGAATCCACCACTTTTGTAAAAACAGAATTATTCACAGAAATCACTGCACAAGAGTTTTTTTAGGTCTAAGGTAGACTTATAGGGAAAAAGAAGAAAAAGGGATAATGTAATTGCAGAAGAGCAAACAGCCCCATGGCTAGGGCACTCTCTGAGATGTAAAGCTACTCTGTACTGAGGCATGTCACTTCACCAAATTTCTGGTTGATTATAGCACAATATCATGTCAGGACAAATCCCAAGCTCCTAGTGTGAGAAGGAAACACAAATGTGCAGTACGGAAAAGGGAGTCAAAAAACATACTGGTAAATTCCCTAATCTGGAACCAGTGTCAAGGACAATGTAGGTTGCTGCATTGCGTATGCAGCCCAGCCCATTACGCTAACACTGTTTCAAGGACCCACTTGCTTTAGCAAAATGCAAATGCAGTTTGAAACCTCTGCATTTCTGTAAGAGAAAATTATTTTTTTCTAGGTAGTGCTACACAGGAAAGATAATACATAAATCAGCTAAAAATGTGGGATTTTTTTTTTTGAATCACTGTATGTTGAACAAATGCAAATGACATACTTTTGAAATGTTGATTATGTCACAGATCATTTCTGAGAGTGCAGTGTCTTGACTGTTGCTTATTTCAAAAATAAATAAAAAGTTTGTAGCTTTCTGCAGCTTTTTGTGACCGCAGAAGTCTATGAGATATGTAACTAATAGTCGGAAAATCAGGAAAAAGTCTAGAAGTCTAGGAAGGAATTCTATTTCCAGAAATGTATGTCAATATATAGTCATTTTAAAAGCAGGGAGGGGGAAAGTGAGAAAGAGCAACTCCTGATATTTAAGTGCAAAACAGTATGAGAGTAAAATGTCTGTGTTTCTACAGCTCTATTTCTCATATCACTACTGTTCTTCTGCTGTTTTCAGCCTTCTCTAACCCATAAGGCTCTCTCCCAAACGTACTCCTTCATTTCAAAAGCTGGTGAAGAAGGAGCAGCAAAGGCCAAGAGAACGAAATCATCAAAAATTACAACTGGCAAAAACTGGCAGTTAAGAAAAACAAAAGTCAATTTGAATGGTTGACTTTCTGTAAAAATACAAGTAAAATCTTTTTGAGCTTTTATTTATAGAATTATGCATAACTAGAAGATTTGATTGCGCACTTTTTCATTGCTTTGAAAAATAACTGTAATTTTTGGACTTTTGTGTTATGCATTTCCAAAGCACAGGACACACTGTTAATGCCAGAAGAACAAGGACCAAACACGGTGTTTTTCCTTTTGCTTCACTTGTTTTCTTATGAATAAAAGTCTTGGATATAATAACTCAAAAACTTTGAAGGATGACCTAATGCTAAATGTTAAAAAGAATTAATTTTGAACGTGAAACAGAAGCTAAGTTTGTCAAATTTCATATAAATTGTCTCCACTTACATTGGCTTTTCCCTTCTTACTAGCCTTCTTCCCTGGTTATGAGCACCTCCTGTTGATCTAAGCCTCGTGTTCAACTATTATTCCTCAAATTACTTCTTTTTCCTACCCTGATCAAGATTTTCCCATGACATATCAGTATTAAAACATTGAACACATTCTAATGCTAGTGAAAGATTTAAGGAGAATTTTGGTGAAGCATAATTAGCATTATGTTTAAAATAAACCGTTTGAGGGATAAATTGTTACAGTTTGTGCCATGCTGAAAGATCATAATGAAAGTCTTGAAGATAAAATTCTGCTATTTTTTCCTAAATTCTATTGAAGCTGGCAGGAGGTAGAAGCCTGGCAGTTTTATTTTTCTATTATCTTCCATGGCAGCAAGCCATCTGCAAAGGAAATGAAACAGATTCAGCCAGGGCAGAGCACACTGCTACAGGATATCACCCCATGAAGACATAATACAGAATAATAGAAGCAGATATTAAATAATTTATCAATGCCATCACATGACAGGTGAATAGTAGCATCAGGTGTAGCTCTCCCAGCCCTGGTTCCTTCCCTAACACGTTCCCACTCCTTTTTGAAAATGTTAATCACAGAATCATGGAATAGATTGGGTTGGAAGGGACTTTTAAAGCTCATCTAGTTCACCTACCCTGCAACGAGCAGGGGCACCTTCCACAAGATCAGGTTGGTCAGGACTCTGTCCAATCTGACCTTGAATGTTTCCTGGGATGAGACATAAAAATGGTAGTAATGGAGACTGTATTTTAGTTTCCAATTTTTAATTCTAAGAATGACGTCATTCATAAAGCATAAAATCTTAGTGACTTTGTGGCACAAGTATGTGATTTTCATTCCAGGGTGTGCTTCCTTGAAATGGCATTTAAAATTAACATATAAATTAATTTAGCTGTGGTTAAGTGAATGCAAATTGATATTTTGGCAACCATTCCGAGAACAATAAATTTACCATTTCTCTTAGCCAAGAAGATCTACTATATGAGAGAATCCCAATAAAAAATGTGGATTTAAGCTCCTGACATTACTGACAAACTCATTTGTCAGTAATCTGCAGGTTGATGAACTGAGTTGTTTACAGCAATTTACATAGCTTATGAGTTAAACACCTATAGCAATGTGCCATTAAAAATGGGCTTTCATTTTATATTCTTCTCTTTTTCCTTTTTTACGGGTGGATAAAACATGTTGTTCTCAAGGCATAAGTCTGTCTCTGCACTCCTTATCATTTGACTCAGCTGTAAATATGAAGCTGGTCATACAGGAGTACGTGAGTGCTGCTCATAACACTTTCCTTTGTGATAACGGGTCGATGTCTGACCTGAAATATCCTGCTCCAACTGACCTTCTGCTCAGGAGTAAACCTTTACTGATTCTTCATCTGAATTACTGAAGCATTCTCAAAATAATATGAAAAAACTGTTATGCTTTTCTCACAAGAGGATGTTCAGTTAGGATTCACATGGATGTTCAGTTAGGATTCCCAAGTTCTTGTGATTTCCAGAGCTTTTTTAAAAAAAAAAAAAAAAAAAAGGAAAAAGAAAAAGACTTTGTGGAATTATACCCATTGTTCTGCTCACCTGACAATGTGATATCATGTACTTGAAGCTTATGAGATCATTATTTGCATCACAAAAGTTAGACATCACTGACTTCATAGGACTGAAGAACGTTTTTAGAACTCAAGAATTTCAGAACATTTCATCCTATGAAGCTATATTTGTGTGTATGTGTATGCACACACAGTGGCTGAATGGAATGCAGTGACAAAAATGATAATGTGTATACATACAGCTCTTGGTAAAGGTCTTGCTTTATAGGTACTTAAAGGACAATTCCTTTGTTGTACTGCTCAGTGGGAATCACTTTTGCATCAAGGCTTTCTATTACCACTCCCTATGTAAAGGTAAGTTTTGCTATGTTAACACTTCAATTGTGTGAAACCACTTCTGCTACAGCGATGTAACTGGTTAAAATATTTATTATTTCTTTATAATATATGCTTCTTTTTTTTGCTTAAGATTTTTAATGCACTCATTACTGGAGAGCAGCCACCAAATTTTTTAGAGGAATAGCTCTAAATCATTTGAGAAGAGTTCACATGCATTACAAACGAAGTGCACAATGCTCATAATCCTGAATAACATAGAAATTAACAGCAGAGCCCTGCAAAGCTGTGGAAATTCTGTAGCTATTCAAATTCAAAATCCACGCTGAAAGGGAACTTCATTAAGACAGTTGCATCTTATTTCCAGCTGCAGCTCAGTCTTTAAATAACTGTACTAGAAAAAGAATTTAAAGACGTCAACTTATATAAGTTATTAACGTGAATAAAGGACAAGTGCTGTACAGTGTACTACTCCCTGTAAGCCTGCCTCCAAGTTTTCTGATGATTCACAGCATATCCAGGCAACAAAGTAAATGACAGCTTTTGAATGCTTTTCCTGTTCTTTCTTCCTCCACATTTATAAATTTTTTGGTTGGTTTTTTTTTTTCCTCCCTCCCAGAAGACCAGTTAGCCATTTTGGTAGCAGTTTTTTAAAAATTTCCATTTCATTAGTTTAGGAAAAAAAGACATCCCTCAGCCAATCTGTAATGTGATCTAAAGATATATTTGCTTGTTTTCTGGCTTTTTGGCTTTCAGCTTTATCTCCCATTGCAATTAAGAGATGCTTAGGTTTGCCCATATCTCTAACTTCTGATTTAGTCACCTACACTTTGCTGTAGCTCCTTCTTGGTACATCAATATTTCTGTCACCACATATCCTGCAGACACATCTCTAACTCCGTTCCATGGGGTGTGTGGACTCTCAGTCTGTTGCACACATAAAACTTTTTTTTTTTTACATTCACTTGTTTTTGTATTGCTTCTGATTAACTGTCAATTTAGTAATGCTGCCATTTAAACAGGTCTTAAAAAATCCTGTGCTCAAGTCTGGAATTTTATGTTCAAGCCTATAAACAAAGCAAGGAAGAAAACACTGGTGAACTCATTCTTTTTGATTACCTGCAGATCATATTCTTCAAGCTTCAGCTTACAGAGAACAGTTTCACCAGCTCTATCCTGTCTCTGATATATTTATAATAAAGTATCCCTTAAATTCTAATAGTCACAAGGCTAAGATAATTTTTCTCATAGTACATTTATTCCGTTTTAAATTTAATCCAATTTCATTGTTCTGCAATTCCATTTTACAGGGTCTTTCCCCTAACAATTATTTTTCTGGATGATTCATGAGAGTTGAGTGGCTTATCCCAGAATCTCTGCCCCGGCAGTATTCAGCATGTCAAGACATCAGATTCTAGTGAGTGTCAAAATGGATTCCCAGGAAAAAATTAGCTCTTACGAATATTTTTTCATCACTTTCTTTCCCTATATCCTGGAAAAGCCTCAGTATCCAAGTAATTCTCCTTCTTTTGAAATGCATGAATTTCAATATCCATTTTTGGAAAGATAAGTGACTGCTTTATTGTGTCTCTTGTGTATCAACTGGCACTGATTTTTTAGAAATAAGCCTACTTCATGGAAACATACCGATCTGAACCATTCTGAGTGGTGTGGTTGACATGTCTGAGGGATGGGATGCCATCTGTAAGGATCCGGACAAGCTTGAAATGTAGGCCCACATGAACTTCATGAGGTTCAAAAAGGCCAAGTACAGGGTCCTGCACATGGTTCAGGGCAAATCCTGGTATCAAAAAGGCTGGGAAGCAATTGATAACAGCCCTGCCAAGAAGGACTTGGGGTTTCTGGTGGATGAAAATGTGGATGTAAGCCAGCAATGTGTACTCAAAGCCCGGAAACCAAACTGTATCTGGGCTGCATCAAAACAAGTGCGGCCAGCAGGGTGAGGGAGGTGATTCTGCCCCTCTATTCTGCTCTCATGGGACCCCACCTGCAGTACTGCATCCAGCTCCAGGGCCTCCAAAAAAAGGACATGGACCTGTTGGAGTAGGTCAAGAGGACAGGCTGAGAGAGTTGGGGTCATTCAACCTCGAGAAGAGAAGGCTCCAGGGAGACTTCATTATGGCCTTTCCAACTTAAGTGGGTTTGTAAGAAAGATGGGGACAGACTTTTTAGTATGGATCTCCAACCAACACCTGCCCGCCTCCTAACTGGGACAAAATGGAGGTGAGGTTGTCAGAATGGTTGTGAAGGTAGGCAGGTTTGCTGTGGGACCGTGCCTTTGGGGAAAATCAGCTGATTTTCATCCTGTCAGTCCTGCCTGCTTTCTGGTACTGCTTCAACAGCCTCTGTCTTTTTCCCTGAGACCTAGACACAGATTTTTTTCAGGTTAGGGTAGCACTGCTTCCTTCATGGCAGCTGTATCCATGTACCGTGTACCCAGAACAAGTTAGCAAGGCAGGATTTCCCTTCCCAAAGGCCATGCTGATAATTTTTTTTTGAGGCTGAGTTTATCCATGTGCTCAGTAATCTCATCCTTTAATATAGATTCTTCCATTTTACCACAGATGAAAGACAGACTCAGTGGTCTGCAGTTCCAGGATCCTCTCTGGAGCCCTCTTTGTGGATGGGACTTACAGTGGCAATCTTCCAGTTCCCTGGTTCAGTGGCTGCTTGTAATGATAGGTTACACATTTTGGCCAGCAGCTCTGCAATTTCACATTTGAGTTCCTCCACAGCTCTTTGGTGAATGGATGCTGATCCCGGTGACTTATTGACATATAACTTATTCTATGTGGTCTAATACTTCCTGTATATTTAGCTCAAATTGATAACAGCTTCCCTGACTGATCAGCTGCAAAAACCGCACTGGATGTTGGAAACTCTCCAACAATTTTAATGGTAAAAAAAAAAATCAAAAAAAAAAAATCAAAAAATCTCATATTCTCTGCTGTGTCCTTATCCTCAAATGCCACTTTAACACCTCTGTCATCAGATGGTCCAGCTGCTTCATGATCTGGCTTCCAGCTTCCTACTATTTAAAGACTTTTATTGTTATCAGTCTGAGTATCTTTTACAAATTAATTTATGTTTCCTATAATTTCCTATATTCATATGATATGTCATGATTTTACTCTCTTCTCTTTTAGACAACCTTTCTGTTTTCATAAGTCAATCCTTTCTGTACAGTAGCCTCCTTAAGTTTTCTGTTTAGCTATACTGGGTTTTTATTGGGTCACTGTTTTCCTTTTCCATTGTTTCCTTTTCTAGGCAGTTTACCTGGGCTTCTAATACAGTATTTTCAAACATCCTCAAGGCTGCTTGTAAGCTCTTGCTTTTTGGAGTATTCATTCTAGGGGTATCTTTGCTAATTATTTCAATTTTATGTGATTCCCCTTCCTGAAATCAAATCTCTGTATGCGCGTTTTATTTGGCTTGCTCTCTCCCACTGCAACATTAAGCCTAATTTTACTCTGATTGCTGTTACAGAGTGCTCTTGAACCATTTGAATTAGGTCCTGTGCATTACTCAGGACCAAAGCCCAAATGGCAGCTTTTCAGGAGAGTGCCAAGATTAGATGTTCTAGGAAGCAGTCATTTATCGCATGCAACAGTCTTCTATCTACCTCTTGTCCTAAGGCAGCAATGATACAGTATGTATATTTATTATATATGTAAACATACACATATTACCTTACTTATCATCCTCCAGATCTAAGAGCTCAGAATGCAATCCTAGTATTATTTTTTTAATTATTATTAGAGTATGGGATTTCCACTGAGAATCCCATACTGTTTCTCTTCTACCACAATATTTTAATGCTGTTAAATTTTGTGTTTTCCTTCACTTACAATGCCCTCACCTGTACATTTCATTCCATCATCCTTCAAAGCTGGTAGCCTGGCAACACTATATCCTGTTAATTATCCTTTCACCAGGTCTCTGAGATGCCTATTGTATGAGGGTTGCTGTTTATTGCCAAAAAATCCGTTTTCCCCATCTTAAATTTTATGCCCCTAAAACTGGTGTAGAAGCCATCATTTGTTAGCTTTGCCCTTGGATTAGCTTTGCCATGCCAGTCAGCTGCCATTGTAGGCAAACCGACTTGCCTTCCCTATTTCTGTTTATTTACCTTCTGTCCCTTTCAGGGGTGCACTGAATATCATCCAGGTTACCCTGCCAAGTCGAATCAATCTGAACGAGGTGTTTCTCCATGCTTGTCAACGCTTTCCCAGTTCCCAGCTTAAATAATCCTGTACGACCTTCTAAATTTTCAGAGCCAGCAGTCTGTCTTCACCTTGATTAAAATTAGGCCTGTCCTTCCTTTATGGGCTCTTTTTGTCTCAAAATGTTTCCCAGTTCCTAAACTACTGAAATACCTGCCCTTGCTACACCATGGTCTCATCTGTGCCCTGCAACTCTGGAACCTTGTCTGCCTCTCATACCTCATGTCCTGGTGCTGGCAACATGTAGGAGAATGAGAATGCTAACGGTCTTCTATTGATCAGTCCAAAGAGCCAGAACATCACATATATAGTGCCCAGCTTAGATCATGACTCCTGGATCCTCCCATGTACCCTCACATTTCTCACTGTCACCGCTTCTTTTGATAGCCTGCTGCTGACCATTCTTAGTGAAAGAACTATCACACTGTCAAAAGGGAAGATCTCATCTCAGACATCATATCTTTCATTTTTAGCTTGGCACCTTCTCTCCAAAAGGCTTCTCTTTAGGAACACAAAGCTGTCATAGTGGATGGGCACCCAGTCTGAAGCATCCCAACAAGTAAGAGTCATTTGCGCATCTCTCCCTTTCTTTTAGCTCTGAGTTTTCAGTGACTCTCAAAAGGACCGAACCAGGAATTCCTCTGTATGTGTGGAGAAGGCTGTATTAGGAATAATTTCATAAATACAAAATGAGCACCAGTAATCCATGCTGGCATTGTGGCAGCTAGTAATTTTGATTACTGTTGTAGACTCACTGAACATTTGGGGGATTAATTATAAGAAAATATATGTAAGAAAAAAATATAAGCAAAAGACAAAACAATTTAACAATGGGTGAATTTAAATACTTTTGTACATGACTAGATACAGGTATTTATACCAAAATTACTTGCAAAATGCAAAATATTGGTACTCAAAAGTATAAGCTGTTCTGAATACATATTTTGTTCAAAGAACACAATAAGTGGACAGCTATAGGCAGTGAAATATATTTAATCCATGTACTGAGGGGGGAACAATCTTGACCTTTTTCTTTCCTCCTACACATGATATACTAACAGAATGAACTGACAAATTTAATTACAGGATTTCATTTATAGTACTTAGGTACCGCACCTAATATACTCTACCTACTATACTACACAAGGATGATGGTTTGATTGCTAGAAGAACTTTAATCATTAGTACAGGGGTATGAGTAGGATAGGAGAGGTATACAGTACAGCAGAAGTTATTTCAAAAAAAATCTGACTTGAAAGAAATCGAAAGTTAAAATCTAAAAGTCCACCCCATTTTTAATTCATGTGAACTTTCAAATCTCGTTAGATGCAAATATTTCATTTTTATCATTCTAATAAACATTATTTAGCTTTTAAACATTATAACTAGGATTTAAATATTAAAATTAAGTCAAATAAGGAGAAAGTGTTTTGTAAATGTCAACTTCATTCAGATAATTTGAAATGTATTTCCAACCCTTTTGAGATACAGCTTTATTTAAGCCAGCTTTTACCAAAATAGGCATTCCAGCAGGAATTTAATTTGAAACATTTGATGCATATCTAGACAGGAGATTAGCTGTTTTATTTGGGAGTTAAACAAAGCATAGGAGTCAAGTAGTTTTGGTAATCTCAGTTCTATTCCTCACATGCCAAATTTAAATATTTATTTAATGTACACAAGACACATTTTTCATACATTGACTGCTAAAATGGAAACAATTATGGCCAAATTCTCTTATGAACTCACAAACCTGAAAAATTATTCTCTGTTGGACAGTGTTTTGAAAATAGAAACTCTCCCAAATTTCTTGCTCAAGGTTTAGATGTCAATACATTGTAATTCTTCATTGCATCTATTGCTGTCCAATAGAACCTTCAGGATCTTCTGGTGAAAGGCGTTTTCATATCAAAAAAAATATCCTTACTGCAATTTGTAATTCAAGAGAAACATCTAAGTCCATAGTGTGATTGTAATTATCATGCAAACCTACAATGGCAAAAATGAAGCTGACTCCCAAAATACAGGGATACAAAGGTGAATCTATCCCTCAAAAAGGGACTTTTCTGATTGTGCGTACAGAGAAGAAATGACAGGAGCGATAATGGAATAATAATGTTATTTTAGTGTGTCAGAATTAATACTTACTCAGAAAAGAATAATAAGATCAAAGGTTCAGAACAGGCTTTGTTTCTTCTAAAGAGAAAGTGCTTTCAGGTGACAAAGTCAATGCTAAAGCCCCTCATTGGGATTTTCCTAACGTTAGAGCCAGCAGGCGGGAAAGAGCTTATACAAAAAAACATCTCGTACTTCTGGGAGTAGGATCATGCTAGTTCACTGCCTTCTTAAATTGCCTTCAGAGAGTTTGTCCCATTCCTAGCAGCATCCTGCAATTTCCCACCTGATGTGGGAGAGCTTGATATTACAGTCTGTTTCTCACTAGATAGATAAGACCTCAACCAGCATAAATAATGCCCATGACTACCCTGCAGTGACTATTCATTTGATAGTATAGTGTGATTTACAGTATCAAACACTCTTAAAAAAACCTAAAGCTGTTGCACTACATTTCTCACATTCAACAAAAGTTTTGTTAGTCAGATTGATCTATGTTGCCTTAAGAAGCCAGCCCAAGCCTTGAGGAAAACTGATTTGTAAGAAAATATCACTTGTAAAAATGTCGTGTTCAAGTTGTGTGCTCATATGCTGTTCAAAATAAGATAGGTAGGAGTGATATGAGTGTATCTGTGGGTTCAGTTTCAGCTTCACATTTCAAAGCTGAATTTTGTGTTCACATTGCCATAATCAAAAGTATATTGAGAAAGAAATAACTATATGTTTCTTGGCAGAAGAGTTCAGTTATTGTAGGAATTCTGCTTCCATATTGTGTAGGCTATGGGTCACTTCTACCTCTTCAGCTTCTGTGATATTTTCTTTACGCTCTAAGACTTTTGCAAAAGTTTTCATTTAGAAACAGTATGCAGTTATTCGTGGAGTGACAGTCTCTGGATTCAGTACAGGAGGAAGGGGTTCAAGACACTGTATTTTGTGCCTGTAGCATTCTGAACAAATAGATATGTGAAACTTGCATCCCAGAAAAAGAGTTAAATGCTAAACTTTTATGCATATGAATACTCTTCTGGATAGCTAGAAAAGTCTGATTATGAGCCCTGTAAAACACCTGTGCTCATGCAAGATGGTCAGTCTACCTGGCCACCTGGTATCCTTTTCTATGAAGTCTAAAAAGTAAAACCAAAACAGAACTCTCTACGTAAAAATTCTGTGAAAACAGTTAAACCTCTCAGACATGCAGAACTCAGATTTGTGGTAGTGTTCATTTGTTTGTAATGCATTATTGCCTGTGCATAAAAGAACGTTCTACTATGCCTCTGCAAAGGTTGTTTTTTATAACATAAAGAAAAAAAAATCAATAAAAAGATCTTCAGGGATGTGTATCTCTATCAACAGACTCAGGATTTTGAATTTCAAAGTCTGGAATTATGTTGTTGTATAGCAAGAGGGACTCTTGCAGCCTAAGTTAGGATGCTTCCATATGTGGGGAGAACCTCAGTTTCCACCAAACCTTGCACACCTTAATGGAGCCAAAGGTTCAGGCCCCATGTCCTCCCCTACCTTTTGTCATTGTATAACTAAGAGTGGAATTTACTTTGCCAAATTTTAGACATCCAGACCCTCTGGAAGAGTACACGTCTTTCCTTTGACTAAATAAGTAACCAAGACAACTAACTAACTTAGTCCAGATACATAGAGTTTAGGCAGCTAAATTTGAGAGAGTTTTTACCCAGAAGGTTGTTACATACATTTGTAATGCAGTTTCCTTTAGCTGGACAGCTGCCATTCCACAGGAGAAAAAATGAAAAATGCCACTGAGTTCCACGCAGAACTGATTCAGATTGTTCCAACTTGACCATGTTAAAACACTTAAACACTTCTCACATCCTGCACTCTGTGAGGGTCATGTCCATGACTGATATCAGCATCATAACCCATTTCAGAAAGCTTGCTTTATACTGAAGAAAACATTTATTCCCTTTGCATTTGACCAACTAAAATCTTCTGTTTTCAAAATAAGACATCTACATCTCTTTTAAGTACGAAAAATTCCAGGCACACAAGATAATTTTCAGAAGACCATGGACAACTGCAAAAAAAAAGAGGACTAAAGATAAAAACAAAAAATTACAAAGTCACAAAAATTCTGGTATTTTCAGTCTGATGACAAAAAAAAAAAAAAAATACTGAAATGCCTGGACTTAAATTGCCATGGACACATAAGATACATGCTATGCAATTTAATACTTGCAGGGTCAAAGTTCCTCAGAAAATCCATTCCTGTTCATACAGTAATTCTAGAAAAGTCAAGTCTTAAAATTTGCTTTAAAAATTAAAAATTAGAAAAACACTGAAAAACTTCCCTTCTTCACCTCCACCAATGTCAAATGATTTTCTGTCTTGCTCTTTATTTGTCAACATATCCTACCACTGAATAATTGAATTAAAGGGAAGTCGTGTTCTCAGACTGTTTGCCAATGAATCTGAGGGAATCATCTTCCAGTTCGCATCTTGGCTACTTTTTTTCAGCCAGCTTCTGATTTCATCGCCCTTCTGCAGTAGTTCCTAGAGAATTTGATCATTATGAGTTTCCTTTCACTGACAATTTGATTGAGTTACAATTGAGTTGCACTAGCCAGTAAAAATCCTTGCTGCTTCCTCTTCTCACCAGGAGAAGCTGGGAGCTGTATGGTTATGGGCATGTGCCGCGTTTTGTGCACGGTAACATTCTCACAAAGTCCTTTGCATCCAAGTTGAAAGATTTCAGCAGAAACACAATGCAGTTAAACACAAACCCAAATTCAACAGTGTAAGCCTTTTCTGACCTATCACAAGCCTTGCTTGCTCTGCCACGCCAGGGACATTTTAAAAGTACAGTTCTTTCAACTAAGGACAGCTAAATTGTCATCAGAAAGCATTGGGGGGGTTAAAATAGCTTAAGTTTTGAATAATAAGTAATTTACCACAAGGCCAAGTTACCCTGTGACTTCTGCAGTACAGCAGATACTGATCCATCCCAGCATCACAGATGCTACAGAAACATGGAGCACGTTTCTCTGACCAACTCACGTAGAGACTGACACACTGCGGATTCTGGGACATAAGATGAAGTTAATAGTGTTGCTGAGAATTTTGTTTTACAACAAAGGAAGGATCACGGTTAAAGCAGAGGTGTTCAGAGGACAAATTGCGTTTATCTTATGTCTGCATGACATTTTGAAAACTTGAGAGAGGCATCTGTAAGGCCTTCACACCCATTTTGTTGGCAAAGAGAGGAGAATCCAGTCTAAAACCCAGGTCAGGCTGCAGAATTCAGCTTAAATTTCACTGATAAACTTGTAGCAGCAGTCTATATCCCTGAGGATGTTTCTTTTTATTTTTTTCTTACAGCTTTATGACTCATCACCTTCCTTCATCCATTCCCTTCCTGAAAAGGTTTGCAGCTGTGGGGCAATGACTACAACTGACCTTGGCTTACCCTCTCTCTGGACCACTGTCTTCCTGCTCCTATCATTAGTTGTATTTCATTTCATGGTCCAGTTCAGAACTGTATTATATATAGCTATATTTACAACATTAAAACATTAGTGCCAATGTATCAGAGATAATTTCAGATAAAAAGGAGAGTTACACAACTTTGCATCAGCCAGCCAATTCACAAAACAGTTCACATGGCAAATGATTTAACAGTTCCTCTGCGCAGAGCTTTGATCTTTCTAGCTGCACTTAAGATCACATACTGTCAGGCAATAGGCATCTAACCCAAATGTTGTGTGTTTCTCTTTGAAGTACTTCACAGTTGTATTTATTAACTACTGAGTCAGTACCACTGATAGATTTAATGAATCATCTACAGAGAAATACCTTGTTTGCCCACTCTCTGTCTACAGTGTATTAGCACATTTTATATCATATACTTGCCAGATGTTTGTTTACAAGTATGATTATTTTTTTCACTATTTCAATCTATATTATTCAGCTCTGTTTACCAAAGAAGAAGGACGAAAATACTGCTGCTGGTGCATAGAAACATGTGCCTTTTGGAAGCTCCTTTCAATTCTTAAGGAATGTTGGTGTTTAATAAGATACTAAGTATTTAATGTTAATCAGAAAATAATATAAAAGCAAAATATTGCAGGCTTGATATTTTTTCATACAGAGCTCCTCATTATAGGTCCAATACCCTAAGAACCTAGTTCTGCATCCATCGGTAATTGTAAATATGCTACAATCTTACACATACAGCCTGCAAGATTCAGCTGTGAGAGCATGCCTTGGCTGAAGAGTTAATTTATCACCAGATGCAAAAAAAAGAAAAGAACTTCTGACCTGAACTCAGAGATCTCTACTTTTAGCTAAGCCAGTAAGAGGCATGAGTTATAGTCCAGCCTCCTTTTTAATGGGGTCTTAGCCTTGCTTTTACAGTGGGAATGCCACCTAATTTGTAGCTTGATAGTCCTTTGAAGCTATGTTTATATGGTCATCTACATATTCCCTTTTGCTGCACTGGATGCCACAAATTGCCATATACATTACGTTATCTTAAGGACAACCAGAACAACAAGAAATCACTGGATTTCTGGTGCTTTCACAGCACTGACTTGAATGTTGCAGTCATACAAGTTTGAATGTGACATGTGGTAATGATGATTTCAGCCTACTTAGGGTACCTCTCTTCATGCCTAGAGGATTCTCAATTGCTCTTTCACAGTCAGGAGTCAGATTAATAGCGGCAACACAAATTTGACATCTCATCCTCTCTATTTATTTTATATATTTTTTTAATTAATTATATTTTCACTGCAAATCTATAGAAATATTCAGTCTACTATTAGATACTATATGTGAATGAAGAGTCTCCTAAGCACCTTGGGATGGCCCAAGAAGAAGATAAACCCAACAGATGAAGAGTCCTATGAATAATAATGCATGATGACAAGCTAATGATCATACAAATGTTTTAAAAGCATTCTTCAAAAAATTAAAAAAACAAACCCGTAATGCACTCTTCAAAAGCTCTAATCCACTTCAAGTTTTGTAAATTGGGATATTTAAATAAGTAAATAAATAAAAAAGAAAAATCCAGCTGGGAATTTTACCTCCCAAGAAGTAGCCATGATTAATAACAGCACTTGCAATTGGTTTTAAGTACATATAGTGTGTTTAATCTGTTCAGTCAGATTATTTTCGCAAATTGTTATTTATGGCTATTTATGCTGGCTAGAACTACTGTACTATTTCAGGTTTAGGTTATGTATGTAGTACCCTGTGAAAATCAAACCTGCTGGTCTTCACCTTGAACTACTTTGTTCAGATAATCCATAACTTTCTGGATAGATATATCTCAAGAAAGCGACATTGTAATACAGATATCTGATCAATCAAAGATGCCTTCGCTATAACAAGCCTCAACAATGAGGGGAAAAAGCTTTCCATGATTATTGTCTATTTTCTAAACATTTTTTTTCTGCTGTAATAATTTTTCCTATTTCATGATTTAACTTTAGACGACCTCACTGCATTGAGACAGTGGGGGAAGAAAGTGGGAGACTCCATTAGCAGTGCAGATAAGCATGTATGAGATCTGTTCTACTTATCTGTTACTTACTTTAAATTGATGGTTCATTAATTTTTTTAAAATCTTCTTAAAGCATTTTGATATAACATTTCAATGAATAAGGAGAAAACTCGAATATACTGGTTATACCAAAAGAATTCTATAAACAGAAACGAAACTTCTTTCCGCTATTTACTTTTCCATATTTGCCAGAATTCTTCGAGCTTCTTCTGCTTAATTTCAGAGGGAAACTTAGTACAGATTCTTAACAGATATATAAGATCATAACTTGTATAAAGATGTATATTTATAAAAAGATCTAGATGGAATCTTACTAAGTTTCTGCTGAAAAAACTTTTGAGATTGTAATGTGATCATGTTCAGATGGCAAAGTAGCACTGCTCTCTGCTGGATGTTACAAAATTAAATTGCTGCTTGGCAGTTGCATAAAAGTTCTTCAATGTATTAGCCTGATTCTTCTTTAAATTATGGGGTTTTTTTTGGATTAAGAGAGATAAAGAAATATTTATGTAGCTATAAAGCTAAAACATATGTGCTTGCTCCTCTGATAAATGAACAATTCTCACATAAGACATTCTTAACAAAGCATCACGTTTGCAGAATTTTACATTTGAAGATCCATCAACCTTTGACCTTTCTGACATAACCTGTATGTGTATTCTCATCCCTAATAACCTTCCTGGTTCTTCTGCTTCTTTCTTTAACTTGGTCTTCGTTTTTGTCAGAAATTAATTCTTTGCTTGTAAAGCAATCTTCCTTTAATTAGGGAAACTCAGATGGCATGAGCCCAGCTGAACACTGCATTGTCACACAGTTCTAATTGGCAGCAGCTCCACAGAAAGAAATTTCCTGAAACCTTTATCCTTAGGAAAGGAAAAAACGGACTGTTTGCTCCCCTTGCTGTGAGCAATACACAACAGGCTCCAACTTTTCCAATTACAGAACCTCCTGAAAAATGAGAAGACTTCCTCCATGTTCACAGGAGATTATGGTCTGTGTCAGTCATCTGCCTCTGCTTTCCTTGCCTCATTCAGAGGACATTCAGAGGGCCCTGAGGTCAATAACCATTGCACCAACATCAGCTTTGGGCACTTGAGGGTCATGAGTTAGGCTTCTGAGATCTGTAATTTTAAGAATTAATGGCTCTGAGAGGGAAACATTTCCTGTTTTTCAACTTCTGATTTCCTATTTCTAGGCTCTACAACCACAAAGACTGGTAGCATACTGGAACAATGATTTGCTAAAAAAAAATTGATTTTTTTTCTTTCTGGAAATATATCTGATCTTATTTTATTCCAAAACTACGAATCATCAGAGTTGGTCAAGCTTGGACACTTCCCCAATCTAAATTAAGAGGACTTTGAAACTTGACAAGGACTGTGCCATGTGGAAAGAGCAAGAGCTACTAGCAAGCAAAAATAAGAGAAGCCTATTTGCTAGTAGTTCTAAATTCAGGCTGGAGGTGGATTCTTCTTTCGTTGTCAAATGCATTGAGCCTGTGTTAACTTTCCAGGTCCAAGTTTTGCAATGAAAGTCTATTGTCACCTTGAACAGGAGAAAGTAATACTTTTATATTAACACAGCACTATTTGCCACAGAACTAAAATAAAAGTTTTCTTTATTCTCTGCAAGGAAAGCAAAATAAGATTTTAATCTGTGTCAAAAAGGGAAAAGAATCCAACAACTGCCAGCCCTTTCCCCTTAATGCAATGTTATTTCAATATCTCTGAAAAAAAATAATTGTTATGCACTAAATTATGTATAGAAGATAAGGTTTTCAAAGGCACAAGGGACAGTTAGATGTCTAATTCTATTTATGCCTTTATAAATAATTATCATCAATACTGAAAGTAAAGCTGTGATGTAATGAACATAATCCCATCTTTTGTTTTTTAAGCAAATAAAATATTGTCACCTTGCATACAGGTGAAGAATTCCCTGAGAAAAGAAAGCAAACAAGAAATCAAGAAGAACCCAACAGCTCCGTTTCCCTCATAGTGCCCAGGATATGCATTCATTGACTTTTCAAAAATCCTTTCTCAAATCTTGTTTTCCCCAAAACTGCAAACACAGCAACTGCCAATGGCTTTGAAACAGAAATGTTGTGACTCATGTTATTCCTTATACCAAACCTGATAGTTCACTGTCCCTACCAGGTTAATGCTCAGTTTTGCTTGTTTGACTTTACCTTCTGTTCCTTGGCTAAATTTTGGTAGCAGGCTCCTTAGGGCAGAAACTAATCCTAGTACACATGTACACAGTATCTAGAACAACATGTCCCATTCTTAGATTTAGGTTGCCATGTGGCATTAGACTATTTAAACAATTTAAAGCATTCAACTCCTCCTTGTCAACCCAGCATATCTTTTGATGCAGCTCAGGATACAGTTGGATTTCTGGACTGTGAGTATGCATTGCTGGCTCGAGTTGAGCTTCTCATCCACCAAGACCCCCAAGTCCTTCTCGACAGGGTTGTTCTGTCCAGTCTGTATTTGTGCTTGGGATCGCCCTGAACTGTGTGTGCACTTTGAACTTGGTCTTGTTGAACTTCATGAGGCTTGCACTGGCCCAACTATGGGCCTGAGCATCCTGGCCCTTCTGGATGGCATCCCTTTCCTCCAATGTGTCCGTTGTTCCACACAGGTGCGCCTTGGTGAGGCACACTCAATCCCAACATCCATGTCGCCAACAAAGGTGTTAAAAAGTACTGGGCCCAGTACTGACTCCTGAGGAACACCAATCATCACTCCTTGCCACTTGGACATCAAGCCATTGACTGCAACTCAACCAATGACTGTGCAACCAGCTTCTTATCTGCTGAGTGGTCCATCAGTCAAATACGTGTCTCTCCAATTTAGAGACAAAGATGTCATGTGGGACAATGTCAAATGCTTTGCATAAATCCAGGTAGATGACATTGCATATTTGGATATGTATGCAATGTAAGATTTCTTCACTTTCTCTGAATTTTTAATTAATTTATAATCTTGAGAATAATCCAATTAAAAGAGCATTTTGCATTTTACTACGTCAAAGAGATGAAAAAGCTTTAGTGTGCTAAATTCCAGTGCTCAGGAAATCACCTACTTTTCTTCAGAAATTTAGAAAAATGGAGTCTAGAATCTTTTATGTATTTTAAATAAAATGTAGGAAAAGGCTGTTAATGCAAACTGAATGTGAGCAGGTCTAATTTTCATTACAAGTTCCCACACTTCCTTCCTCTCCATTTTCTCACCCACCTGTTTTTCTTTTTTCTTTTCCCTCCAGATCAATTCAACTGTTATCATGCCTCAGAGGAAAAAGTCTTGCACAAAAATATGCTCCACCTTAGGAGATCAAAGCTGATTTAAAGCTCTTTTTTTTCAAGCCTCTTTTAATCTTAGCAGCATCAAGCTCATTAGAAACAACAACAAAAACAAGAAAAGGAGAGTTTTAAGTTAGGATCAGTAAATTAAAAAGGAGCTTTGATATCTAGTAGAAAGTAGTGATAAAAAAATATTCGTATTATAAAATGGGACCTGGAGAACTGATTATGCAAGAGGGATGGAAATCCAATTTTTAGTGTCTCATTTCATCAGTAAAAAACAGTTACAGGGCATATTCTATCTGTTATAGGGGAAACAGTGGGGAAACTTGTAGTTTAAGGAATAACCCGACTGAGCAAGAATATAACCCTAATAAAGTTATTTTAATGCAATATTTATGGAAACGGAAAAAACATTAACTACAGATGTGTCCAATTGTTATGTATTTTACAAAAGAACAACACATTGTAAATAGCATGCCATTAACTAGTGCAAAGTAGCATACCATAAATGTCATGCTGGTCCCAAAAAGAATGTGTGAAGTGTATAAACAAAAGCATAATCACCTTATTTCCCTTTTCAGTTCAATTTTGTTGACTTAAAAGCTTCAGCATTTAGAATTTAATACACTGATTATAATCTTCACTTCATGAGAAGAATGGGTTAAGTTAATTTCCTTTCCCATTTCCATTAAAACTGTTGTCACGAGAACAAATCAATTCTGTACCATTTTCAGTTTGCCTCATTCTCTCTCGAAAGATTGGAACTTTTGGTTTTCAAAGCTCTGGAGTATCTCTGAAAGACAACAGTTTGCTGGACACTTCAGCCTTTTAAATAATCTCTATTTTTGCTGCTTGTCCCTTCCAATCTTTGTCACTGTCTGTAGGACCTAGGCAACTGACACTCAGCTCTACAACTCTATTTCATTGGAAAAGACAGTGAGGAGTGGCAGCTTACGCCTGCTCAGTGAAGACAGCAGCCGGGATGATTGTCACTGCCTGAGACTTGGCCCAGTCAAGGGCAGATGCTGTTACCGTTCAGAAGAGACCCCAGAAGAGAGATTGGCAGGTATATTGGCTACCTTGATGGATAGATGGATACATTATGCAGTGCTTGGACTCCACATTTTTGCTTGTCTGTTTGTTTTGAAGAGAAGTTCTTGTAAAACTGTCATGTGAAATATTCCTTCTGAACCAATTCATAAATTCAAGGAGCAAAGTGATTTCTTGAATTATGATTCATCTCAATATCCCACGGTAAGGTGTATTTCCATTTAGAAAATAAACCACAATTGGTTGGGTTTTTTCTTCAGAAGTATTTCATGCTGCGTAAAGTATATTTTTCCTTTTTCCAACAAGAATTTGTAAAATGTGCTTACGGAGCCTGCAGTACTAGACCTTTGCCACCTGTTTCACCAGGTGTGAAAAATGGCTCTCTCTTTGCATAGCAAGGAGAATATTCTACTCTACTGCCTACAGTTTCATTTCCAGTTAGTTACTGGATGACTTTCAAGGTGTTGCTTTTAGACTGCAAAGTACTAAACATTTTAGGCCTTTATTACTGTTTCCCTTCCATGCAGCTTTCATCAGCCAAAATTGTCTGAAGCTGTTGATGCAAAGTAGAAATGTTTTATTTCAAACCCCTGTGCTCCCTGCTCACACACACCATGCACACAAAAGAGCCTGAACAGGAGTTTGCGGCTAAATAAGCTTTCTCCTTGAGAGGGATGTGATCTACAATTAATTTTTGCTACTTTGATCATTGGAGTGTGGATGTGTTCAACGTCAAAGCAAATTTCAAAACCTGTCAATTTTTCCGAGCTCAGAAAAAGCTAATGTGGATGTGTTGGTGAGAAAGTGGAGTTTTATTGTTGCTACAGTATCACCAAAACCGACTTGAATAACTCAAAAAAGGGAGGTAAGTTTATTAGATGTAAATGTTATATGTGTCCACATGCTGAAAACCTACATACATTTGTTACAACTAAATGATATTATTCTGACAAAGGCCAATTTTTGTTTACATAATGAAGTGTAATTTATAGAATTTTAAGATCAGACCTGACCATTCTGATTATATTACATGACCTCCTACACTGTGCAGACCAGAGAAGTCTGTTTATTTGGACTAAATCCTTCACTTTCACTCACTTAGTATTATAAAATCATAGTTAATGCCAGTGGAATAGCTGGGTAGCTAAGTCTCTTTTTTCCTTTTTTTTTGAGCTTAGAATTGCCAAACTTAGAATTGCTGAATTTGCATTTAATGTATTCTATGGCTATACACCCTAGAGCAATCACTAATGGAAGGCCACTGCAAAGCAGCAATTCAGACACTAAATCTCCAGTCCCCAAAAAATAACCCTGAATAAAAATACTTTAACGGTAATTTTGCTTGGATAATGGCTGCCTAAAGTTAGAGTATAACTTTAAATGCAGGTTTTCACTGAGGTTTTTGTCCCCCACAGAGGAGTGATAATTAGAAAACAACTCACAAGTTTTCATGCACAGGGAGTTGTCCATCAGCAAACTAAAAGGAGAAGTTTCTGAAATTTTCTTAGATGTAGATATTTTTATCCTACCTTTTGATTTAAAGACAAGAAAATCCTTACTGAAAACAAACATCAAAATGCCATCACTTTTTAGGTTTGGGGGTGACATATTCAAACATAGTACCTCATCACTGCATTTTGATTTGATTTAGTCCAAAATTTGGGAGCTTGCATCTTAATTAGATGTGGTTTAGCCTTGAAACGAATGAGCAATTTATTTTTGTATAGTGCATGTCCTTCTGTTGCTATGGGAACCAGATGTTTGATAATTAAACTTGCGCTGTAAATAGTCGCGTGCTCTCATGTGAAAGACTACTCTTTACAATTTGTTATCTAGCCAAATAGTCAGGTTTCTTGTCTACTGAAAAATTTGAAGTAAATTGGGTAAAATAGCTACCTCTGAAATGAACTTTAAAAAGCAACCACTTTGCTGGAGTATTTTAAATAATAGGAAAGCATGGTTGGATTCTGTGTCTATTCTGTGGGTCAGAACCTAACGCTGCATTCCTGCTTTCAGTTCTATTACCTTCTACTCACAGAAAAATTAACATGAGCAACAAAAGAGGAAATGTAAAAGTCTTCTGTATCTAAGACAGTCTCTGATTTCAGCCTAACCAGTGAAGGCCTGCCTGACCCAGAGCTTAAAAAATATTTTTAACTCATAACAGTAACAAGGAGCAAAAATTATGTGTTGACTAACTCTAGTGAATTTTCCTTTTTTACATCCCATGAGTGATCTTTCACATATTTCATAGAGGTAGCCAGGAGAATGACAAAGGGATGGACCCTGAAGTGAAATGTCGAACATGTCAAGACAAAGACCACTGCACTGAGTGAGCAAAATTGGTAGGTCTCTGTGGAGGGAGGACAATCAGCACATACCTCCTGAGTGTGGTGCAGAAAAAGGGCTGAATACACAACAGAAGAGGAACTGGTGGAGTATATCTGGCTGTACATTTCTGTGCCTAAAAGCCCCACATCTAAAATAACGATATAATGACTTGGAATTTGTGCTTTTAGTCTTAACAAGGAAAAAAGTTGATTGTTAAGGAGCAAGAAGACCATTTATAAGTAATAAGACTAATATAGACCTACATCTCAACATGATTTATAACTACGAATTACTCAACCAATGCAGTACGATACTAAAATCATCTTTGATAATATTGCTTGTACACTAAAAACAAGCAAGATCAAATGTGGTTTCAGCTTTTCATGGACTGAAATTCTAATCATGTTTTCTATGACACCGTTCACAAAAATAGTCGCTTCCTGGAACAATAGACTTGCTTAATCCATACACTCTCAACTTGCCTGATCACCCAAAGGGGTTCTCAACCTCACTATAGGAAAAATGTTTTGGGGTTTGGGTTTTATACTTCAAATCACTTGTGAAGGTACACAACACAGTAATGTCATCATGCAATAAAAGTAGCCTATTTCAGATTTTTATTGCTAGTTTAATTGGGTCTGCCCAAGAGCAATTTTGCTGTTACCACACGTGAAATGAAACTTGTACAGTGAGAAAACTTGATGCTTGCTGACGTGTGCAATGTCAAGTAATCTGTAATTATGAAAATAGTTTTAGTCTATTTACACAAGCACCGATTTTTCCTCCAAGCAGCAGAAGGGGCATTGGTTGAAGGAAAGCATCTTTGTAAAACTAGAAATACAGCTTACGCTTTATATCTCTAATTTGCTGTAGCCTTTGTCCTGTCTCACATCAACTGTTTCAGTTCCTTCTCCTTCCATCAGATGTATTTATTATTTTGGGGTTTTTTTAAACATTTTAAAGTTTTTAAATTATAAAGACTGTACAAGGACACAGAAGAACTAAAGAATATCCATTTAACATAAAATGTGAACTTTTGGAAGATACAGACACTATCACTAAATGTCTATTTTGTTTTTCTTCTTTTTATACCTTGCTTCCACCCCAAAAATACCTTTTTGAGACAATTCAATTAATTTTTTCAGCAGGCCACATCACCAGGCTGTTATATGTAACATTTGGCTGGGAACAGGAGGCATGGAGCGAAATTCCAGCTCTCTAGTTTCATTATGAATTTCCAAAGAGTTCCACCTTGAGGTGGAACTTGAAAAGCACCAGGACTGCATAGAGAATGATACCTTTTAATACATGCGTGTTATAATTCACATCAGACACCATGCAGGGCATCAGAAAATATGCATCAAAGCTTGTGCATTCAGACTGAAAAGACTGTTTGAATTTCTCAGTGGGAATCCTACATACATTATTTCATAAACCTCTGAAGCCTACGGTTCCTTTATTTGTAGCTACAGGTCCGTTAGTAGTTCAGTTTTGTTACATTCGCTGCATGAAGTTATTTTTTCCGTGACAGGAATACATCTTTTCCAACCCCAAAGCAAACTCATTCTTTCCAGCCTTGTCTCTACGTTTAGCAAATGACTGCATTTCATTCAGAATACTCCCCTTTTCCAGAGGACATTTTTTTGGAGGGTTTTTTGTTTGAGCACTGGACTACCACGGTGTACAAGACAACTATGATCCAAGTACAAGGCCATTTATACCTGTAAACCCCTGAAAGCTTTCCCTATCATCAGACATCTTCAAAGTAAATGCAAGCCATTTCCTAAAGCTATCCTCAATACTGAGTAAAACCTGACAGCAGATACAAAAGCAAAACTGGGAATACAATAGAAGATGGATCCTGACTAGTGACCTCACTAAACTTTAGAAGTCATGAGAAAGTAATCTTTGAACGTAAACTAAAATTGAACTCTCCACAAAGCAGGCAAATAGAAGGGGATATAATATGAGCAAATGGCAAATCAGGAGGGAAAGCAGATCAATGAATCTCATCTACTCAAATAAAGTATAAAGAAAGGAAAGCAGTAGCTGCTATTTAATGCTACAGCCAGTAAAGAACAGCAATTATAGTGGCCTGCTGCTCCCCATTCAGTCACACAAATCTTTCTGTAGGAAAGTCATTTATTCCCCTCCTCACTACCATCATATGGTACATGTAGAAAAAAAAAGGCTCACCGTTTTCAACTGAAATTGTAAAAACAAAATGCATAATAGAATTTAACCAACTAAACAGAACAATCACTCTTACTCTAAGAACAACATGAAAAATTAGAGTTCCAGATACAAAAGTTCACAGATGCTTGTGAAAAGTGCTACAGAATAACAATATAACAGCAAGTTTATTTAGAGGTCATACTATGTTTTCCATGAATAATATAGCATTAGTCTTTCATGCAGGGACTGTCCACGTGAAATGCACATGTATAATATTAGCTGTAGCTTGTTTGTCCATGCCTAGCTGTATATGACAGATCTCTAGCTGGAAAACCAGGTGAAAAACCTGCAGGTCTCTCACAGGATACAGCACCTTCCAGAACTAGATTTCGGAGGAATACACTAGTTCTGCCTCTGGGTCTTTTACATATTTGGTTTCCAGGATAGCTCTGATCTCAGCACTTGGCTGGCAACGACAGAGAAAGAACCCAAAGCTTTCATGTGCCTAGTCCATCTCTATTGCTTCTTTGTCCCAACACTCTTCTAATTCCCACTTTCTCTACTAGCAGACTCATGCACATCCCATAAGATCAGGTGTCCATGCCTGGATGTGACAGATGAATAACTCTAGGAAATTATTAGATCTTGAGGGACCTTCAGAAACATCTAAAAGCCGCATCCCTTGTGCATATAGTTGGCATGTGGGACTAACTAAGTAGTTGTTTATTATATTCAGCACGAGCACGTTTCTGAGAAAATGTCTTCCAAGAGCAACCTTGGACCATCTTTAAAGATAGCCCCAATAAGAGCATGACTTATGAAAGCCCAGAAATTCAAGAGCTGGGGATTACTGCTGGTAAGGTGGATAAAGATTCCCCAAAATCCTTTTGCAGCACACCAGAAAACACAACACATTTCAGAGGATCAGTGGGAGCCACTGCTTTTCTGCCAATACTGTAGGTCCTGAAACAGTCCAGTTGGGAAAGTTTCCAGGAAATGCAAAGAGAAAAAGCTTCTCTTTCTAATAACAAATAAACAAAATACTTTGCATTTAATGTAGCTCAATGATGATTAAATGTGCACTGAAACAGTCTGAAGGCTGCAATGCGAGGTGTCAGGGAGCAGCAGCCCAAACAACTCTGCAGGTGAAGGCTGACAGACCTGAGAGTGGAAGTGTCCTTGCTGACACAGGTGCAGACCCGTAGATACCAAATGAGAAGACCCAAACAGATCTGATGATGATCAAACAACAGGGCCAGGGCTGGGTGCGAATGCATGTCCCAGCTGAAGTGGGGATGCCTCGCTGGCCTCACTGTCACCTCGTCCCAGCTCCCACAGCTGCACCACCTCAAAGCTGGCACCTATCACAGGCAGCCAGGCTCTTGGGGGTAAAAGACATGGTGCCATCAGGGCCCTGACAGCAGGACACATGGAGTGGCTCCAGATTAATACCATCAAGGAATAGCCCCAAGGAATAGCATCAGAAAAGAAAGAAGAAAAGAAGAACCCAGGCTTTCCTCTGACAGCACAAAAGGGTTATTTGTATTTGTATAAGGTGTTGGGTCCCTTTAAGGTGTTCAGTAGCTTTTGAAAATAAAGTAACATGTTAGGTGTGTACTCATTGTAGTGTCATGGTGAGCCAGACTCACTGTGGACCCTTGCTATGGGGACTATCTGCCCTCTACCTTCAGAGCAAGCTGGGGAGTGGACCAAAAGCTTTCGATCACACAGCCCTCCACAAGACAGGGCAGCAACCCTGAGTGGTTTTTCAAGGAAGAGAATTTTCCTCAAGAATGACTGAGTCTTCAGGACTCTTATCTATTTGCTTCCTGAGAAAGAGTAAATCTGTCCTAACAGTGGTGGATTGATCTGTTGAGCAGCCCAAGGCTGTGGACTTCTCAGCATTGTAAGGGAGGCTCAGGTGACAGTTTTGCCTCTAATTTACCATCCATGACTTCTGTGTGACTGGCATTTTAGGATTTCAGGACCATGCTTTTTTGAAGTAAGAAAGGCAAACCTGTATTTCTTTTCCTATGACACTTGATGATGTATGTGTCTCTGCTGTAAGAAAAACACCAGCTCCAAGTTTTACCTTCCTCTGGACATAAAACAGCCGTGGATTCTCTTTCTCAGGATCTGAGTAAATAAAAGTCCCAGAGCTCAGACACTATACCAAGCCTGCAGATTTGTCCTGTCTTTCTGTACTTCTTGTTGCAAATCATTCCTCATCTCTAGGTAAACTAGGACTGCAAACCTCTTCTGTGGTCCTGATAGTGTCTCTGTTATTGATCCCACACTAAACACTATTACTCCTTTTCAATAAAGAAACGTTTCACTATCTATCTAGATACTTTTAAAAGCCATTCTTACCCAGAAATTTGCACTGAGGTCTGGTCTAGGCAGTGTGGAGATTCAGCCACTCTGGCTGAAGCACAGTACACAACTAAAAACATGCATGGTTTACGTAGATTTCCATTATACATCTCTTTTTGGAGGGGCTGAGGGGAGAGGATTATAAATTAACTTTAGAACTTCTTCCCATGTGGGCATACAGGATTTTCAGCCAAAGAAAATCTTAAATTTTGTTTTATCAGTGATGAAATGGATTGACTGCTCTAGCACACCAGTGAGGTTGTATCTTAGAAAGTCTCTTGGAATTTCAGACCTGAACTTCAGTAAGGATGGTGAGACAGTAAATTCCTCATTTTTGAAGGTACTGACTTTGTATTGGAGAAGATGCAACTTCGGAGTGAAAAATCAAGAAGCAAAAATGCAAGCACCTAGATAGATGCCATAATGCATATGTAATTTGGTACTGAAATTTCAGGAGACTGGAGAGATGAATACAAACAGATGTTCGGGTGGTTCAAGTAATAGAAAGAATGGGAGAAAGTTTGCTTGAGGGCCCTAGGGGAAATGTGCTCTTCTGGGGCAGACAGGAGCCTGGAAGAAGATTCCTGAATATCAGTCAGAATTCTGCTTCTCTAAAATTTGTATTGAGAGGCTAAATCTTTCAAAGAAGAGATTAGGTCTTTATTATTGATCTCCAGCTATGGCCTTGATGAGTACAGCCACCTATATATAATAAAAGCCTATTTTTTATACTAAGTAGCAATGAAATATGAAGTTTTCAATTCCAGAGGGTTTTGGTATATGTACTCTGGGCTGATGAATTAAAACAGGATATGAACGGTCAATAACACTTCACTTTTCATTCACCTTTTTTCTATAAAGGGCTAAAATGTTTAAAGCTTGGCATTCATCACTATAGAACCAGAGTATTTCACAGTATTAATAGATTTTCCTTGAAATACGCACAGGAAAAATACATAATCTGAACTCTGAATGTAGGAGGAAATAAAGAAAAGAGATCAGCAGCTCGTATCTTTTCAAGTCCACTCTGGCCAAATTCATGCCACCTGCTTGCGTAATTCTGCTGCAAAAAGTCAGCCAGCCATGTTCCAAAAATCAATCAGAAATCAAATTTCAGTAGTATTACTACTGAGTGAGGAATATACATAATCAAAACAGCAGTCTGTTGTAACACTGAACTGCATTGATTACAGTTTCAAATAATCAGAGATAAAGCATAATGTCTTAGATTATTTTTCAGTCCCATTGTAAGAGTTTGAAAAAGAATGCAAGATTAACTGAGAAGGCAGGTGACTAAGGGTATTGTGCAGTGCACTTCTCTGTAACCTTCCTTGCTCAATATAACAAGTAGCCAGAGAGAGAATAGATGCAACACCAGGTAGTTTGTTTGCGTCTTTTCTCATAAAAGTGCCCATTTAATGGTGAAAAATGTGTTCATGCATTCACACAAACAGCATCTGTATATACAGTTCTTGATGGCTGGCTGTGTTCCCTTGGATTACTTAATTTTAGTAGTTTACTGCTCCTTATGGTTCTGCTTTTGTTTCAATTTTGAACATGAAAATCAATGTAGCATGCAACCAAATAGACTGCCATGAGAAAACATTCCTAAAAAGTACTATTCATGACAGTTCTTTAAAATTACTTTATAAATAGACGTAATATTTAATGAAAGACTCAGAAAGACTTTTACAGCCAACAAACTGAAAATTAATTCACAATGTTTAGTGCACTCCTAGTTTTATATCCTCATCCATTATTTTATTGTTGTAATGCTAGGTAGTGACTTTTTACGGTTATGCTACTCAGATTACATAAATTTTCATTTATAATTGCAGAAATGCATCTGAACAGCATGGTTCAGAATTGTAATTATTGTTGACCTGACCTTCTGGAAGGAGAACTGAATTATTGTATTTTGATCAACAAGAGTAATAATATCACACAAAAATAAACATATTCTTGACAGTTCTATTATTTTTGTGTATAGAGAGCTAAATTATGAGTTGGATTTCATAAATAAGTATAGTTTATGTGGCTAACCATGCAACATTTTGACGTTGTGTATGCTTCATGTTCTGACTGGTCCTTTCATGTTTGTGGAAAAGTGGAACAGAATCACGGTGAGTACATTCTTATCAATACGATTGCATTTCCAAAAGTAAATACCTTGCCAGTCATACAATAGCCTCTGTTTATTTCTTTTGGGTTTTTTCACTTCTTTAATAGTATTCCCCAAATTGTGACTGCTTTTACAAGTTTACAAACAATTATATAACAATGATCTAAATTTTTTCAAGTGAATGTTCATAATGAATCCAAAAAAAGAAAAAAACAAACCCCACGTGGTAAATGTTTCTTTACTAGAAGGTAGTGAAAAACAGAGAAATACAAGCCTAGTTTCGTGTACGTCAGGAGATATTAGCTGTCAAAAAGTAGTAGAAAAGAAGAATCAGGACAAAGACCCACCAGTCCCAATATCCTGTCTGCAGCAGTGATCAAGATTGGATATAGAGGAAAAAGCACAAGAACAGCTTGTGCAATCCACAACTCAGAGTCCCCTGTGACCCATTTAATGACAATTTTTTCATCTGTCATTTCTGGAGTTAGATAGAGTTCCTCTCTTGATTTAGAGAGAAAACTCTATGAGATGTAAGATACTTTTATAAAGTAGCGTGGTTTACAAACTTACATAAATTATAAGGTTTGTATAGTTTTATATGATCACAAGTTGCCTAGCCCTATTTACGTAGTTTTTGTTATCATCTGCAGCTCAATTTAATTTTAAATATCCAATAAGTAGTCAGAGACACTGAAATCTCAGGATAGTGTGGTCAATCACACTGATTTTACATGTGTATTTTCCAAGTAAATGCAGATATAATCTGTGCATAATATCTTAAGAGCTTTGAACTGGCTATTTTCCAGCACCTCCACAATTTTCCTACCTTATCTTTGTCCAAAATATTATTAATTTAAGACTTTGCATAAAAGACTTCTTGACTATATTAATAAATATATTGTTTAAAGTGCTAAGCATTGTTGCCATCATTACTTGATTGCCATTTGCTTATTTACAGAGAAACCCACAGACAGTGGAAGCTGGGTTGCATTTGACTAGATAAGCTCAAAGATAGTTTTTTTACTACTGTAGTACAACTTTGATGATTCTGTAACATTAAAAAATTGCCTGCCATTACATTAACTACTAGAAGAAAATAATAAACTGTGGAGAACCTTGTATGACCAATAGTAATAATATAGATATATTCCTGCGAGCTAGCATATAAAGATGGAAAAATAAGCTATTTTCCAAAAAGACATCTAATAGTTCATATTCATCTTGTTTATAAGCCAGAAAGCATAAAACTAAAACAAATTTGTTTGAAAGTTACATGAAAGAAGTTACATTAAAGAAGAGGAATTAAGTTATAAATTGTTTTACTCCACAATAATATTATTTTCTATACATCATAAATATTTAAGTGTCTGTTCAGAAGGATGACCCTAATTGAAGAACAAGCCTGGTTTTATCAGAAGGAACAAGGTTTAATAAAACTATGATTTGGTAGATTTCTGTTGGTTTTGCTTCTTTCGAATTTTCCCATTCCAATACCTTATTCAGACAAGTTGAAAAAACAAGCTTTATTTAAATCATGTCTTTTTGCTTGTTATTTATATCATTTTTGCTGGTGTGCAAAAATTTGTATATTGTTTGGATATATCAGAGACTGGAGACATACTGCCTTGGAAAATACACCATTCCTGCAGCGTATCTATGCAGTCTTACCCAAGCAGACCTATGCACACTTTGGCTACATTCATAATTAACCAGAAGCTACATCATTAGAGTTCTAAGCTCTACCTTACACAGCCTGTTTCTTAGCAATGTTTACTATCGTGGTTCATAATCACAGTTGTCTTCAACCTGTTGCAACTAATTATTGTTATATATGTAAATATATACATCTCAGTTAGGAGAATTAGAGGTCACTGTTGATAGCGGTGTTTAAAACCTGACAACTTTGGCCAGGTTCAAACTTGGGTTGATGTTCATTGGCAATGCAATTTGCCAATGGTTAGTTCTTGCTCATTACCAATTATTTCTATATATATTCAGCTAGTTCTGAACAAGCTTATCCTAAGTTAGCTGTGAGTATACAATATAAAAATTGATGCTGAAGATTGCTGTCATCCTTGATGGTCGCAGTGCCTAAAGGTCTTTGAGAAAGGATGACGGAAGTGAAATAAATTACTTCTTTCTTCTCCCTCTTCTCCTTGCTCATGATTGCTATTTTAAATTCTCTTTTCAAAAGAACAGCAATTTCATATACTCTCGACATACATGAGCCTGTTTAGGTTGTTTTTTATTTGTTTGTTCAGTTGGTTGTTTCTGTTTCATCACGGATGTTTCTCACTTATTTTCCAGGATCATTTATGACCTACATCCTCAGTTTACGACTTGCACATGTGCTCCCATGCCTCATTTGTGCAATTTTACCACAAATCTTGGTTTGTTCCTCTGAGGTTATGATTATTAGTTATAGATTTATGCTTAATTGTTACAAAATACAACTAACAGTGTTATGATGCTGCAAAGTCTTTACAAACCTGCCCTGTTTATGCTATTTAGTATGTTTATGTGTGTGTTCAAGGCAAACATATATTAATTATACCTTGCTCAGCCTGCTTCTATTTCATGGGTGCAGCCAGCATCTGATACGACCACAAACTCATAGACTTGCAATTTGAATCAGCTTCTAACCAACTGTACATGAAAGCAGGAGGTAATTGCAACACCCATTGTCTAGCCTACAGTACTTCAGGGTGCTGGGCTAAAATGGCAATGCAGAAACGTGCATCGCTTGCCTAACGTAGTGGACATTACTTGTTAGGTCAGTAGATCTAGAGCTACCTTAAGGTGTTGGAGATCTACAGGTAAAATTCACTTTTACTGTAATGGGAGGGGAAGGGAGGAGAGGGGAAGAGAGGAGAGAACTGTGGTTCATTTCTGAAGGACAGTATTAGAGGGCTGGAAGGGACCAAGAAGTCATGGCAGACCTGAAAAAAATGGTGAGAGTTTGTTTGGAGGACTACAGCTAGAAAGATGCTTCCACTCCCTCCATGGCTTTCTATTTCCCTCTGCTTAAGTAGAACAGCTTCCTCTCCTAGGTGACCACCTCCAGCCCAGAAGTGGCTGTGACTCACTGCTCTTATTGTCCCTGAAAGGGAAGGCGTCTATTGGTCTATGCAAACAAAGTTCAGATGGTTTTGAATCAAATGGACTTTGTCATCTATGTAAACTAAATTTTCTCTTACAGCATCTATCTAGGGACAGGAGATAGAGACATGAATAAATCAGTATAAAACAAATCACTGGTTCTACCATCACGCCTCCAAAATAATTAAATCACGTATTCGCAGTTCATAGTAGTACACGCCTCTGTAATCTAAGCATTTTTGCCTTGTTGCCCACCTTTTCTCAAAGAAAAGCATGATAAAAAAGGCTAAGACTGAAAGATCTTTGAAGGGAGTTTAACAGATTTTAACAGTTCTCATCAGTACGTGGATCTCATTTCAAAGTTGGGACTAATGCTTTGGAAGCAGTGCTGAAAAACTTGATCTTTGAAGTGCTGGTAAAAACCAAGAGAAACAATTTGTTGCAAATAATTTAAATAATACAGTTTTAATTTTGTGGCAATGGCAGGGTGGGGGGAGAGTTTTAAATTACTTCCTTTTGAAAAAAGAAAGCCAAATCCAAGCTTACAGCACTAAAACCAAATCTTGTCAGAAACATTTTGAAGTCAATGAGTAATAAAAATCCCTTTGCCCTTTTCAGATAAATGAATTAACTAAAAATTAATGTGAATTTTTACTTACTTTATTAATGTCTTAACTTTTCAGGGAATTTATTTTTGGTGAAAGAAATAACATGACTGCAACTGAAATTGACAAGAAAGGGTCTGAAAGAAAAGTGGAAGCTAAATTGGAACGATTGTGAGTATCACGTACCTTCACAGCATATATAATGAATGTGCATCATGTTATGTGACTGCATTATAACTAGTACATATGAATTAGATGCATATATACATATACAGTATGAACTATATATAGCTTATGTGCATATACATGCATATACAATGATATTTAAAAAAATTCATGAGATTTCTAGTTAAGAATTTACCGTGTGTGTTGTATTGTTATTTACAATACATCTGTTGCACCAGTTTGTCATGGTCAGCTATGATTTTCCTCAAAGATGAAAGGAAATGACCTTTGAATTTATGCATTCTTGCTACAAAAAAAAAAAAAAATGCCAAAAGCCAATAGCTGCCTCATCAAAAGTTGCTTAGTTTGCTGCTGAAATAACAATTCCAGTTCAGAGCTACTTGAAAACCACTCTTGCAGGGCCTGCCATTTCATCCCCACAGCAACAGAAAGCAGGGAGTAAATGGGAGGACCAGCAAGTGCAGACCATGTATTCATCACTGCCCTTTCCTTGTTTCAGCCACTTCCACCACAGCAGGAACAAGTGGACTTTGTAGATTGCTCACTGTGTGTAAAAGCACTGGTGGTAACTATGAAAGTTTTTGTTGCTGTAACCAAGCAGCTTTCAATATCCCCAGTGGAAGGTAGAGTCTTCAACTTGTTTTCCAGTAAAATTCCTTGAATATTTTTTAAAAAAATCTCAGATATTAAGCAGGCCTTCTGAAAAAACTGAACAGCCGGAGACTGGATGACTTTGGTAACATGAATACAGCCTGGGGAAGTTACATAAATCTGTAGCCTTGCTGCGCATAAAATTGCTTTGGTAGCTCTGCATCTGGAAAGATGGGAAGTTTGATCAGTGTGGTTTGAAGGAATGCCAACAGCTAAACAAGCTAATCCTGCACCTTAATTACCAGGTCACCCTGCCTTTCTCCAAGCAATCTTATCTTGAACTTTTTAAACATACATAAAAGAAGAGGTGAGCTTGCAAATAATACATTCAATAGTATGAAGCTTCCTTTCACCCTCAAGAAAACACAGGGGTGACTATCTGTGAATCATCCCTATAGGCCTACACAGGCCACCTTCTACTTCAGTAAGAATCTTAATGCCATAAATGTTTAATCCATATGCTTCCTTCGTGATTCATCCCTGAGCAGCTCTGTGTATCAGCACCGGTCAGACGAGGCTTTTGAAATGCGTGGGAACAGAGCTGGTGACTAGCAGACAAATATGTGTCAGTCTCAGTAAATTTTCTGTTTACAAGCCTATTTGTTTGGACTACAGAATAACTGTGGAGAGGACAGCTGAAGAGATCATCAGGGACATTAAACTAGATAAATTTATCTGGAAATAAACATGCCTTTCCTGACCCTGTGCTTCTGTTGCAGGGCTGTGTATGAGCTAACCTTCTTCCAAAGACTCCTTGGCTATGCTCAACTTACAGGGAATTGGAATTGGGTGCCGAACCAGCCCAGCTCATCCACCACAACGTCTCATAGAGAATAAATCAGGCAGAGGGGGATCATTAGTGCGCTTCTCTTGAGTGGGTGGTTAAGAGACTGGGATTTCAAGTCTTACTGCAGCATGTACCTCCATGCAAAGGAAACACAGGCTATCATTCTGGTATTGGTAATCTTCAGTTGAGAGAAGAGTCCATGAACCTTATCACCACAGTGTCTGGTATGGTAGAGCATTACAAGCACTAGTTCCTGTGGAAATCTTATGAAGAACAAGGTAAGAAATCATTCCCACTTTATAAGAAAAGCAATGAAGTCGGCAGGGAGGGGATGAAGTTCACAGTTCCTTCTGGCCTTAGTAGTCAGAAGCATCTATTTTCATAGAAACATGAGTAATTTCTATCCCACATTCCCTACAAAACCCAGTTTTTAAGGCTGCATTGCGCACAAGTGAAACAAAGTATTTCTTGAAGTCAGGAAAAACTCTATATACATCTCTAATTAATTTCCCAAAGGAAACTGAGGCTTAATGTTGTGATGAAATCAAATGCCCTCATTTTCAGACATAGGCATGCAGGCACAGGCATCAGAATCACAAAAATATGCGCTAACTTAAGAGATGTACAGGAACTTGGTTACTTAGATAAGTCTGGACTAAGTCCTAACGACAGGTGACTGACTCAAGAAAACTTAAGTCTTAATGCAGATCTTGCTATAGCAATGGTAATTTTTTTTCTTTCCACTTGATATATAAGCACGTAAGAGCATCCAGATTCAGCTGACTCATGAATATGCATTAACCATGTCCATGAAAGAAATCTGATCCAAAATATAGAGGACTTTTCACACCTGTGCCAGGATTTCCTGAACAGGAAATCCCAAATCCTAGGTCCATGGGTGAGGAAAAAAAAAAACAAACCAAACCCAAACCCCCACTCTTCTTTTATTGTTATCTATAAAGAAATCACACAATTTCCATTTTTTACAACAGGTATTTTTCAGTCCTTATCCTAAACAATATTGAAAGTAATTTTCAGTTTACAATGAACTACTGCTCAAAGATTTGGATGAAGGTTTGCAGCATACTTTGTGTCAACTAAACGTATTTCAGTAGGTAGGCATATTTTACTTAAAGGTCTACTTCAATAGAATAAATTATTTTCATTCAAATTGATTACATTTAAACAGAGAAATATTAGTACCCTGAGTGTTGGGGTTAGAAGGAACTGTTCAATTATCAAGCGCATAGATTCTTTTCTTAAAAATTTTATGTTGAAGGTTCCTTTCATCTCCATACCAATACATTTGAAACAGAAGAATAATTCTTACATACTACTCAAGATTAAAATAGAAATACTTTATGGTTGAGCAGGTTGACATATATTGTATTGACTGACTAATTTTAAAGGTGGTTGAATGCTATGGATTGGGTTATTCAAGAGATAACAGTAACTTTTGTTCAATTATTTGATAATTCATTTTAAGTCAGTGTTCAATCAAGGCTTAAAAATAAGAGGGGAAAAAGAGAGGTAGAGTCTTGCCTGTTACAAAGTCATGTTGTTATTCCACTACTATAAAAGTCTTGGAAACCTCCTTTTTTTGACTTGAAGCGTGGGTCATCTTTTGCAAGCAACTAGGTAAAAAATGAACATAAATACTGCAACACAGTTTTTTAGGAAAAAATATGAATGATGATGAAAAAAAATTGAAATTTTTAAAAAAATAATCTCACATTTCCTTTTTTTTTTTTCCCCCTTTAAATGAAAAGAACACCCTTATCCTCTACAATGGGTAAGAAAAAGAGTGCTTCTGAGACTTGGTTGCCTTAGATATAATTGCTTCTAGCACAGCCTGAAGGCAAAAACAATTAAAGATCCTCAAATGGGAGATCCCAATTCAGTTGCACATTTTGTCTTCTAAATGAAGCACTGCAAAGAGTATTGACAGATTTTTCATAGTATCACCTGTTTGGGAAAAGTACTGTTTTCATAATAATGAATAGTTTCAGTAAACATTAATCCTATGGTCTCTTGCCTGTATAAAATCCGATATCTTTATACTCCAGTATGAAAGTGAGAGATGTGTAGAGGGAGAAAAAGGAAACAAAATAAAATGATGGTAACCACAAAAGCAGAAACTCAGACAATAATTTAACTGACACTCTAACTAAGCATATGCTTATCTTTACAGGATCTATCTAATTCCTTTAATTTCACAATTACTGATTAAATTCTGTATGGAAAAAATTTGTATACTGCTTGGATAGGTGATAGCAGAATGTCCTGAAGTAAAATAAACTCATGTTCTTATGAACTTCAAAGAACACCTCAGGATGAACCTCTGTTCTAGAATAAGCTGATTATTTACTCATATATACATACACGCACACACACATATAAAATTCTAGTTAAGACATGTTGGCTTCAGTAGAAAACTCATGGAAGAAGACAAAAGATCAAAGAACAGAAGTGAAATTTTGATACAAAAAACAATAATGTAAAATATTTTTTTCATAAGTTGTGTTTTTTTTTTTCTAAATTTCTACTGCAAAAAAAGTCTATGCCAGCCCAACTTGAACTTTAAAATAATGACTATTTTAATTTGAGAAACATTGTATGTATTCAAAAAATTGACTAGCAATGCCTACTAAATGTACCAAAAGTTTTTTCTTGGTGTGTTCTTAAGTTCTTTCTTGATATTTTATTCTAAAAGAAATGTGTCCCCTAAATTACATTATATTGTCACGCCACAGGAAATATTACTCAACAGCTGGTTTTATAGATGGCAATAGAACTGTTTTATGCTTAGGTCTAATGCAATTTGTGCATACTTTACATTTTATCATTGTGACAAGGTAGACATGTGGGATTCTATATTTGAAGATGAACCTAGAAGAGAACAGATTGCTGTTTAAAGGCAAAGGAATCACCATGGACTTGCATTAAGTGCTTCAAGAAACCCTTTCAATGTCATTAAAACACATAGCAGAAGGATAAACCTGATGTTCTAAAAGAAATTTCAAAATGTCTGAATTTTATTTGGCAAGCTTTGACTTATCAACTGTTGTCATTGTCAAGTGAGGTCTTTATCTTTTCAAGGCAATAAAAATAGCCACACAAATACCATGTTATGTAATACGCATGGAGGAAAAATTAGAAAATAAAGCTGTCCATTTTGATTAACAACATGTAGCTAGGGTTTTTATGTGGAATATTAGTCACCAATTTCATTCCAGTGAAATTGCAACGCTTTCCTCATTAGGCAAGATTTTGACTATTTCAGCATGACATTGGCTGAGACCCATCAAAAACCAACCACTCAGAATTTTCCTATGAAACCTCAACCTAACATTTCAAAATATTTATTTAGCATTTTAAATACATGATTTTCAAGTTTCCAGAAATCCAAAGTCAAAAAAGCAACAACCTCCCCCCCCGCAGTGTTACTGGGTGAAGACTTTGCATGAAAGAAAATACCTCCCTAAGCACTACTCAGAAAGGCAACTTTCTAATTTCCTGCCTGTAAAATACTTCTTTTCAGATTCATCACCAAGAATGCAACATGGGAACTTCAGTCAGTCTACAAGGCAGGGGAAGCTAAGGAAATAGCTGAAAACATTAAGAGACTGCATATGATAAGCATATATGCTTGTCATCATATGCTGTTCCATCTATGGTGTCAATAATTCAACTAATAAAAGGAAATTCATATTTCAAATACTAAATATGATGATCCTCTTGCAGTTAAGACACAGAAATATTAAGCCTGGTTTCTGCTGACACTTAACGTGGCAGCGCCTGGTGATGTTTTGCTGAGACATAGACTCCCGCCAGCAGGCCATATACTCAGGTTCTTCTTGTTCTTTTTGACAAGAGAGTCTGAGTAGAGTGCAGGCACTATATTTTACTGTACAGCTTATTTGCACAGTCTCCTGCTTCAGTAAGCCGAAATCTTTCAATGGCTCAGCATGACTCTATTGCCCACTCTGGTCCCTAGTTCTTAAAGAGAGCACAGGCTTTCAGTTGTTCACTTCCTCTCTTTGCAAGGAAGAAAAAAATCTGGATGCATAGACTCTACACAATACTTCTTAATAAAATATTACTCTGTACTTGAAAGATAAAAAATGAGCAAATGGATCATTATGGAAAGAAACTTTCTTCCTTATCTCATATTTAGGATTTGGCTCCATGCATTTTGAGAGTCAAGCTTTCTCTAAGATTGTGAACTATCTTCCATTATCATGTTATCATGAACAAAGAGAAGTTCTACTGAATAATTCTAGCACAAACACTCCTGTATTATAATAATATTTGCAAAGTCAGGCCCTGATCACTTTACTCAGGTACTAAGAAATTCCTGTAGATAACGTAATTGCTAAAAACTTTTCTCCTGATATGTTTTGTCCTGGATGCTTGTATGTTAATAAAGGCCCAACTTTGTTTAATGACAGACCAAGATGCCTCCTGAAATAACTCTTACTCTGAGAAAAAGTGTAACAAAGTGGATTAAGAAGGGCATATTTTTAAAGGAAGATGAAGGTTGAAACAGATAAACAGGGCATCCAGAGTATCTCATTGTGAATTCAAATACCATACAGAAAAAAAAAAAATCACTACAGTCCACAACAGACATAGTGATTTAGGAAATCTCTCACTTCTTACAACTGTTTATTTTGATAAAAGTGCTGGCAAAATAGAGACTAGAGAGACAAGTGAAAGAGGAATAAAATAGAACAGGTCTTTGAAACAATACGTTATGCAGAAACAGGTTTGTCAGATGTAAGGAAGCCAAAGCTACTCTCTTCAAATTTATCTAAATGATCACCAGACATGATGTCTGATCAAATTGCCTGAAGTTAGACCTCATTTGGGGAGTCAATCTTTCATTTTTCCAACAAAATTAGAAGCTTAAAAAAATTACACAAGATTTAAAGTTTGAAATAAACATTACCACTATAGTGATTATAATAAATGATCATTTCTTCACATGTGTGAGAAAACTACTCTACTCATGCTTTGCTACAGTCACTTAGTAAAGGAATGAATAGAAAAATAGGGGTACAAAACTGGGGAAAAAAGGAACATTTCTGATTTTCTTCTTGTTTACCAAAGGCTAGCAAAAACTTTGGAAATGCACAAAATACTTTAAAGCCACGATCAATCACTTCATTGCAAAAGCAAGTTTGAAATCAAACTCACTTTCACATTCACCCACTGCTGCTTTCCCCCCTCTGTGTTCTCTGGGAACTTGAAGATTCATAAGGGAATCAGAAGGTTCATGTGGAAATCTGAAGTTTTCCGTAATTTTGTGATTCAAAGCTATGGGAATATACTTTTTGAACCTTAGAACAGGATCTGAGAAGTACTTGATTTAGCCCTTATTCGCAGAAAAAAAGCTAATATTTAAAATATACAGTTCTCTGTAACAGTCTTATTTATCATTTTGATCGCATGTATCTAAGCAAGCATCAATCGAATGTTTACATCATAAAACCCATTATGATAAAACAATTGGAATAGCAGAAAACAGTTATCTGAGTGGAAGTGATTAAAAAAAAAGTAATTTAGCTTTGTAAAATGAAAATGTATACACTGAGGAACAGAGTTCATAACTGACAGAATTAAGACTGTATCCTAAAAAGGGCAGATGTACAGCATGTAGGCAACTTGACACAAATTGTCAACGCAATTCTGCTGCAAAAAGTAGTAACTTGGTCTGCAGCTATGTAAAGGAGGGGAGAGCAGTTAGGTATTAGTGAGACATATCAGAATAACATATGAAGTTCCGTAGCCCACATTTTAAAAAAAGAGATGGAAAAACTGGAGAGAAAACAGAAAAGAGTCTCAAATATTACTTGAGGAATACATGAATGTATTTCTGCAGAAGACACCTACAACTCAATCCACTTAGCTTCACAAAAAGGATATTAAAAGGTGCCGTGACTGCAATGTGTAAATCCATCAGACATCTGGTACTAAAAAATATCAGGCACTAAAATGGTGTTCAGTCTAGTAGAAAAATACTTGACAAGAATTAGTGTTTAGAAGCTGATGGCCAATTCAAATGGCAAATGATACACAAATTTCTATGGGGAGTACAGCCAGCTATCAAAACAAAGTGCCATTGACAGCAGAATTCTGAATTTTTTCTAATCTCTGTGCCTTCAAGCCATCAAAGGTTCCCTTAATGGTCTCAACTAAACAGATGTTGTTTGGCTGGTACAGTGAAGACAGTGGATATGTAAGTACAAAGAAAACCGTTTGGTTTTAAAGTCTTAAAAATCTTTGAAGTCCTTCTGAAAGTACTGGGGACTTCATTCTTTGAGTTTCTTCATAACAAGTAGCAATTTTAGGGTGTTCTTGTAATCTGGGACTATAAATCATCTTCTGCATGTTCTACTATTTTTAAGGATACTATGAAATTTATAGGAGTTGAGGAAATATTTTGAATATTCAGGCTTATTTTTGCATAGAACTGAGCAGAAAACAGTTCCAAGTAGCACATGGACCACACTCCAACAGCTTAAAGAAACCTCTGAACCTTAAAACCTAAACACTGTGTAAAAATCACTGCAAAATCAAGCGTGTGTCAATTCAGTGATTTTGAAATAGTCATTGCATAGTGATTATTCCAAAACAATTCTATTTTGAAGTAACAGAATATTTCATTTTGATAATGGAGAACTACTTTATTTTGATAGCATAAAAATACAGCAAGGAGAAGTTGCAACATAGATCAGCACCAGTAACATGCATGCAGTTCTAAATCTAATCTTTTAATGTAATATAGAAACAAAAAAAGACTGTGACCTTTCCTCTGAAATTCTGAATGAGTTTAGCATGTTCCTGCAACATGTTTCAATCTCAGTGAATATATTATTGTTGACATAATTTTTTTCTGCTAGTCAGTTTTGTTGTTTTTGCAAAAGTGTTAACAACAGACATCAATGTTCTGGATTGATTTTTAAGATAATTGTTTTGCCAAACTCCGGTGACCTTAAAATGAATTTTGCTAAAGCACAAAGAAAATGAAGATACCTGAATCTTCAGATTCCTTTTCTTTTTACCCCACTAAATGCAATCTCATCCTTCCCCGTTATGAAAACATGTTTCAAAGAGTATTAAGAGTGACTGAAATTATAATCCTTAGAGCATTTTTCTGATGGGATTATTTCTATTGTTTAAATAATGACCACGATAATAATTATGACCACCTTAAATCTTCATTTCCATATACTTTCTGACATGTTCTACTTGCAAACAGAAAAGCTTTACAAGACAGAGCTACTGTAACACTTTGGGAACCAGCCAAATACAAGGAATTTTTTATATAGATATATATGTGTTTAAAATAACATTCTGAGTCAAACTATAATGTAACAGTCTAATCTGGTGCAATCAAAAGTGCCAAATGCTGCATGGAAACCCAGATGTATAAATGTTAAAAAATTATAGAACATGAGTCATCTGACATCCAGAAATTCAGTTCTGGTGTTGAGCTGCGATCCAAACCGGGTGATATTGTCATTACATGCCGTATTCCATACACTTGCCTATAGGAAAAATGACAAACTGTGTACTTCTAAGAGACTTTTCAGATCATCTTTTGTCACTGACCTGTTCAAGATCTGTATATTTAGGCACTTGGCAGATTTCCAAAATCCCATGTATTTTAATATTCGTTGCACCTCACCATCGTGCAGCACTTCCCTTGGCCCCTTGGTTTCATTTCCTATTCACAATGTCTGGTCCCTTGACAGACAGGCAACACTGCAGTCCGTCTGCTGCGCTGCTCAGCCCCAATCACAGGTGAAATTTGCTTCTTTCAAATAGAGGTTGCAAACTTGCAAGCACCTTGCACACACCTCACACACCCATGTACAGGTATTTATTGAACAGGGTTTCACAAGACTGTTCCAGTGCACTCAGTAACTTTACTGGAATGATATAGGGTTGAGGTCAGATCTTCTAGTGTGATGGAAGGGCCTCTTTGCCCACTTCCTCAGCTACTGCATCTTTCTAACTTACTTCTGTGACCTTGGATTACCCTTCACATAAGCCCTACCCTTCTACCCCCCCATTATCTTTTTCCACTTCTTTCACAAAACTGTCTTGAGTTTTTATTGACTCTTTCTTTTTAAGTGTCCTAAGGATCCTTCCAAGCATCCTTCTTAATCTGTCTTCGCTACAGAGTTTTCAGAATTGCCCAGTCCAATATTGTAATCAAAAGTAAGCAAAGTCTCTTTGTGTTATTATAGTTACCACATATTACAAAATTTATCAGCAAAAGGGGTACATAAATGCATCCTTTGATGCAACAGTTTTTAGAGAAACAATCTGAAAATTGAATCTAAAATTTTTAATTCTGTCTTGCTGGATTTCCTAAGAGCATATCATTATGTCGTCTAGATCAGGAGATATTTTCTTGTTTCAGAAGCATAATGGTACTTTAAATCAAGATCATTCAAGTCTTCCTAATGGTTTCATTGAACTTTAGGATCAACCTACCCACACAAACATTGTCTACAACCACATAATCTGAAAACCAAACATATAATGAATGTTCATAATATCCAACTACATATACTTCTAAGTTTATGTTGTTGATACCTGGTTCCCATCATATCATATCATATCACATCAGTAAAATCTCAGAAGAATCATGAGGCTACAATTATCCCTATTAAAAATACTAAGAGTCTAGTTAAACAAAAATAATCTCACATGGTTCAAGTAAGTCTGTCAAATTATATCCTTAACTGATCACATCTGCTCAAGGTTGCTAAAAATTTTATATTTAAGAAACACATGACCACCTAAATTAAGTTCATCATTAATTAAGGGGGAAAATTCTACATGGAAATTCATAAATGGGTTGATCTAGTTTCGGTGGTTGAGCTCAAAATTCATTTAGCTAATAAATAAAGTGGAGTCATGCAGGATCTTTGCTGTGTCAGGAGTATTTATCACTTTCATAAATCACCTGGAAAAAAGGGAGGAGGAAGCTGTGAGGAAACAAAATTTCCTGGCGATAGTTAGTTATTAAAGCTAATAAAAACAAGGGCAACTGAACTGCAGAAGAAATAAAGTGATAATGAAACGGCAGATGAAATCAGTGTAGGTAAATGCAGTGATGCACATGAGGAAAAACAATCCTAATTTTACATACAAGGTGATGAGCTCTGATATTACTTTTAACATGCAGGAATGAGATCTTTAGAATGGGCTTGTAATAAAGAGTTCAATGAAAATGTCAGCTCCATACTCAGGAGCAGTAAAGAAGAAAATAAAAGCCTAAAACAAGAGGGAAAAAAAAACAATACAGCAAATATTATGATATTGTATGATATTGTATAAAGCTATCCTGGGTATTCTTTGCAGTCCCTACTATCCCCACTACCATCTCAAAAAGGAAGCAGGGAAAAATTAGAGGGAATAATCAAGGACAGTCACGAGAGTTACTCAGCTAGGGGAAAGAAACAACTAATAAGGGGTAAAAAGTAAAGTCACATGTAACATTAAAAGATGAAAAAGAAAGGACTAACATGACACAGACTAGGGATATCAAAGTAATCTTGCAAAAAACAACCCACCAAATAAAACAGGAATACTTCATAACTAATCTGTAGAACTCTGACACAAGGGGATGTGGATGATAAGCCTTTACATGAGTTTAAAAAGAAGTGAAAGAAGCTTATAGAAGAAAAATCTACTAAGGGCTAGTAACCAAAGGCACAATCACAATAGCAGAAAGTTCTTTAGATACCATTTGCTGTGGATTGGGAGACCAATAGATCCCATAAAAGCATTTTTAACTGCTTCTAAAGTAAAGACAGAGTTGAAAAACTCCAAAGAGAAACAAAAAATATTTCAGATGCAAATAAAAGTTTTTAAAGTTCTATAGGGCTATACAATTTTCCCAGTTATTTCAGCTGGTCCAGTAAAAGACATCATCTTTTCCTCTATGTTGAGGGTTAGTTGCAGTAGGCAGCCAAGCCCTGCTTGGCCACTCACACGTTACCCTGGCAGTGGGGTAAGGGAAAGAATCAAAAAGGCAAAAGTGGAAAAATTCATGGGTTGAGATAAGGACAGTTCGATGTGTGAAGAAAAAGCTGCACACATAAGCAAAGCAAAATAAGGAACTCATTTGCTACTTCCCACTGACAGGCAAGTGGTCAGCCATCTCTGGGAAGCAGGGCTCCATCACGTGTAATGGTTACTTGGGAAGATAGATGCCATAACTCCAAATGTCTCCCTTTCCTCCTTCCCCCAGCTTTTATTGTTGAGCATGACATCATATGGTAGGGAACATCCCTTTGGTCCACAGGGGCCAGCTCTCCTGGCTGTGTCCTCTCCAAATTTCTCCCTCACCCACAGTGAGGGAGTAAGGCAGTAAGGCAGTGTGAGAAACAGGAAAACCTTTGACACTGTGGTAAAACATCCCTGTATCATCAACACTGTTTTGGTCACAAATCCAAAATATAGCCCCATACTAGCTACTATGAAGAAAATTAATTCTATCCCAGTCAAAAACAGGACACTGTCTCATTTTCATCCTTGGTACATCGTATAATTTTACCATGTGCATAAGTATTTCCATGGCAGGAATGTTTTTCTGGATGAACGCTTGGAAGAGACTAAAATTCCTGATTCAGCTGCTACAATCTCTGCCCTGCAGTTAAGCTTAAATTGTACATTCTGCAGAAGTTGATATACTCATCAGATGAATTTTTCCTCTATAAATGTGTCCACTTATAATAAATGCACAATAAAGGGAGTTCTGAAAAATACTCATAACTATAGCAATTAAAGTAAATAATAAAAAATAGCGACATGATATGTCCCCGTAGTGGATACTGTATTGGTTATGCAGAATTTTCCTGTGTCAATTCTGATTATTATCTATCAGAAGATTTTCTTTTGATGAGCCTGAATATCATGGAAGTGAAAAAAAAAACAAAAAAAACCCCACCACCAACAACAAAAAACCACCACCAACAACAAAAAACCACCACCACCAACAACAACAAAAAAAAAAAAAACAACCCACACAAACAAGAGAGGGAGTGCCAGTTTGAAGAAGGATAGCTTAGATTTGAGCTGTTAAAAGCGATCTGGTAGGGAGGATGGTGAATTTTAGCTAGCTATTACATTACATTAAAATAGACAAAAAAAACAACAAAGATTTTTGTTATGGACAGTCAGAATTACAGGGCACAAATTCTTAACAGTAGCAGATCATGTGGAAAGTTTCAGAAAAGAAATAACGAGTTACAAAACCTCAGCTATTGATAGGAAATGGAATTAATGAGAATTTTCTAAGGAATAAGAAAAAAAAAAGAGCATATACACTAAATACCTATGTTGCACTATTAGAGATACTTTCTAATATTTCTGAGGAAAACTGTTCTCAATTTCAAAGGTGTTTCTAAGTGCAATATAAAGTGTAACAGAAATTACTCCTGGTCTCCAAAACTCTAATCGTATCAGATGTTCTAGACGCTGACCTTTTCTCAGTGAGCGATGACAAATCAGTGATAACCTCTCAGTGCAGATTCTGCTTCAGTTTTCAAAATCACACACTGCCTGCATCCAGCCAGCTTGTTGGGGGTTGGTAGAGTGGGCCCTGGAGTCCTACTTCCTATTTTAGACAAACTGCTGAAGCAGATTAGGCACATCTGAATCTTACTCAGATGTAGATTCAGGAAATACTTCCAGCTGCTGGAATTTCCCATTTCCCTAATATGTGTGTATCTACTCATTTACTGGCCTTGCAACAAATCCCCACAGGAATGAAGTCCGGAGCATCTGGCACCTGTCACCTATCCAACCTACATCATCACATGGCTCTTCGGTAGCTTGTCCCTGTCACTGAAGTTGTTTGCTTTGTGTTCTGCTATGCACACTTGTTTGCTCAGTTCTCTAGGATTCAAACTTGTTGGGATAAACAATGTCTTCCCATGTCCATATTGTCCCTGGATTTGACAGGAAGAATTGTTCAATACATACAGCAAATACAGCTTTAAGTCTTAGGTCACGTACACTGAATCCTGTGACACAAATCACTGGGTTTGCATCAGTGCCCTGCTCTCAGCTGCTTCAAATGTTAAAAATGATTGAAACTTTAACTTGCCATGCTTGATGCTGGATTAGATACTGTCTTTGCCACTCTATCTTCATGTCAGATCAGATAGCATTTGCTCTCTCATCCTTGACATTAAGCCTTCATGAGCTCTGTATTAAATGCTCTGGTTGATTTGACGGATGTTTGACTGCGGGTCCCTTTCAGAGCTCTGCTTGTGTGCGCACACATTAATGAAGTTATGGCTCTATGGAGGTGTGCCTGCTGCATCTCATTTTCTGAAGAGTTTAAAGAGAATTAGGTACCTATCTCAAATTAAGTTTTAGTTGGTTTTGTTTCTTTTGCCACTGCTAAAAATCACAATTGTTTCTCTTCTAAATGTTTAAATCAACAGCACAAGTATAGAAATAATACCTACCAACTGCATACCAGATAAGTCACAAATATCCAAAGCAAAACTTCATCGAGAAATGCTCCTTGTCCAGTAACAATGGTGCAGGCAGTGATCAACACAAAGCACATATTATTTAAACATTCTTGCAAGAATAGGTGACCCAGTGAAAACAGGCACACTGGGGTTTGGGCTGTTTTGTTTATATTCCCTATTCCCAGATGAAATTTCCCTCCCATTTCCCCGCTGGCTGGGTACTCCAGATAGTACAGTTTATCAGAGATGCCTAAGACTACATCCATTTGTCCCACCCCTGCATCTCTCCATCACTCCACCTATATCAATTACTTTCCTTATTTATTTATTCCATTTTGCTGGTTTCAGTCAAATATTCATCCTACTGTTCTGGCATAGACTGATTTCTCCTTTGTCTAAGGGACGAGCATTCTTGTATGTCCCTGGAAAGCCTTTGTGTAGGTAATATTTTCTTAACTATACCTCAACGCAAGCCAACCAAGAAGTTCTTCCACAAAAACTAGTCAGACTGTTCCCTTTGCCAAAACAGTATCTTAATTTTTCTTACACTTCTGAATACCCTATGGGTTGCAAGTTGTCTGTGCAGACAAGTGAGAAAATATTAACAAACAAAATACATATGAGTTATAGCGATTTTGCTAGCAGGAACAAACATTTGTTATGTATTAAATACATACACCAGAGGATAATCTGATTTTTTAATCAGACACATAAGTCTACAATGAACAAAATCAGATTCTTGAAGATTGCTAAAGATGACACTGTTACTTCATTTTAGTGGTACTACGTTTAACAAATGTGTGACCAGGCTAGTATCCCAGACCAAAGAGTACATTTGCTGAACATCTTTTTGAAGTGTTTACATTGCTCAGTTTCTGTGTCAGAGTGCAAAGGTGACATTTTACATTATGTTCAGTATCAATCATATTTATTTATCTTTATTTGTTGTGTTGTCTGATAGAAGCCTGAAGGCAGCAAGAAAATGAAAACTGTCTAGGATAAGTGTAGGATTTAATATAGTAGGGGAAATATCCAAAGTTCATCAATATAGATGAGGGAAAAAGTAAACTCTGTGTTGGTAATACTGAAGCCCAAAGAAAGTTTCATGGGTCAATAAAAGTATGCAACTATAATTTTGTTTGGAGCAGATATTAAGAGTGTGAGTCCGAAAGCTTTACCTGGAGCTAATATATCTGGTTTTCCAGTGTAGTAATTCTAAATAAGGCATCTTTTCCTGAAGAAAGATACATAAACCAAGCTGGATGGGGCTTTGAGCAACCTGGTCTAGTGGGAGGTGTCCCTGCCCATGGCAGGGATGTTGGAACTTGATCTTTAAGGTCCCTTCCAACTCTAACCATTCCATGATTCTATGAAACCATATCAGCAACTACTAACTGTTGAAGGCAGACCTAACTGCCTATATCTATTCATCTTGAACCCTTTTTACTGACAGTTCTTTTCTCATGTTTGTGATAATCTCCTCCTGTGCCCACTCTACCTAACCATCCTGTAGTCTTCAGGGACACTGGCTAACTGCTCCTCCAAAGAAAGCAAGGTGTAACAAATCAGAAAAGGCAGGCAAGAGATCTGCATGGCTGAGTCAAGACCTGCTGGTCAAACTAAAGGGTAAGAAGATAACGCACAGGCATTGGAAGCAGGGAAACACATCCAGGGAAGAGTATAGAGACACTGCCCAGCTGTGTAGAGATGGGGTCAGGAAGGCCAAGTTGTGGCTGGAGCTGAACTCAGCAAGGAACACAAAGAGTAATGAGAAGGGCGTTTACAGCTATATCAGCCAGAAAAGGAGAGCCAAAGAAAGCGTACACACACCATGTCTATCCCCCTGCCCACCTCCTAGTGAACAAGACTGGCAAACTAGTAACAACACACAAGGGGAAGGCTGCAGTACTCAACAACATTTTTACCTCCATCTTTGGCAACCTCTCTCCCCTCCACACCTCTCATGCGAATGGACTGCAAGGCATAGGCTCGAGGAGAAGAGTCCCTCATACTGTAAGAGGTCAGGCTTCTGACCACCTAAGGAACCTGAACACACAGAAGTCTATGGGGCCTGATGAGATGTATTACAAATTCCTGAGGGAATTGGTTGATGTAGATGCCAAGCCACTCTCCATGATATTTGAAAAGCCAAGGCAGTCAGGTGAAGTCCCTGGTGACTGGACAAAGGGAGAAACATTGCAGCCATTTTCAAAAAGGGAAGAAAGGAGAACCCTGTTAACTACTGACCTGTCAGCCTCATATTTGTTCTTGAGAAGATCATGGAACAGATCCTCCTAGAAGCTATGATAAGGTACATGGAGAACAGGGAGGTGACAGTCACCATGACTTCACCAAGAGCAAGCACTGCTTGACCAGCCTAGTGACCTTCTATGATGGAGTGGCTACATCAGAGGACAAAGGGACAGCTACAGTCATCATTTATCTAGACTTCTGTCAGGCCTTTGATATGGTCTCCCACAACATCCTTCTCCCTAAATTGAAGAGGTATGGATTTGATGGATGGACTGTTTTGGTGGAGGAGGAATTGGTTGGATAGGTGCATCTAGAGGGTAGTGGTAAACAGCTCAATGTCAAATGGAGATCAGTGACAACTGGTGACCCTCAGGGGTCCTTGCTGAGACCAATACTGTACAATATCTTTAATAGATAGTGGGATCAAGCACACTCTTACCAAGATGTAGATAACACTAAGCTGAGCAGTGCAACTAGGACGGAATGCCATCCAGAGAGACCTGGACAGTCTCAAGAAGTGGGCCCAAGTGAACCTCGTGAAGTTCAACAAGGCCAAGTGCAAGTCCTGCACCTGGGGCAGGGCAGGTATCAGTATAGGCTGGGGGATGAAGGGATTGAGAGCAGCCCTGCCAAGAAGGACCTGGGGGTTCTGATGGATGAAAAGCTGGACATGAGCCAGCAATGTGCACTCGTGGCCTAGAAAGCCAAACATGTCCTGGGCTGTGTCAAAAGGAGCATGACCAGTAGGTTGATAGAGGGGATTCTACCTCTCATTTTTCACTTTGGTGAGGTCCCACCCCACGTACTGTGTCCAGCTCTGGGGCCATCAACATAGGAAGGGCAAGGGCCTGTTTGAGCAGGTCCAGAGAAGGGCCACAAAGATGATCAGGGGGCCTGGAGCACCTCTGCTATGACAACAGGTTGAGAGAGCTGGGATTGTTCAGCCTGGAGAAGAGAAGGCTCCAGGGAGACATCATTGAGGTCTTTCAGTACTTAAAGGAGACTCTTAAGAAAGATGTGGATGAACTTTTTAGCACATCTTATTGTGACAATACAAGGTAAAATAGTTTTAAACTTAAAAAGATGTAGATTCAGACTAGATGCAAGGAAGAAATATTTTACAATGAGGGTGGTGAAACACTGGCATAGGTTTCCCAGAGAGGTGCTAGATGCCCCATCCCTGGAAACATTCAAGGTCTGGATGAGCAACCTGATCTAGTTGAAAATGTCCCCTCATTGCAGGAAAGGTTACATTAGATGAGCTTCAAAGGTCCCTTCCAACCTAAACTGTTCTATGATTCTATCTTCATGGATGAGGCAGCATCACATGTTGAGCTGGTCATCCGAGCTTGTTGGCAGACACAAACCAACTCCGATTCATATGCCACATGATAACAAGGACAATGAGTCCAGGAAGCCCACAATGACCTTTTCAATCACTCAGCAGTGGTGCTGTACACCACTGGAAGAGGCTGAGGGACTAGGACTATACTTCCAATGCCAATTCAAGTAAANCAAGAGATCTGCATGGCTGAGTCAAGACCTGCTGGTCAAACTAAAGGGTAAGAAGACAACGCACAGGCATTGGAAGCAGGGAAACACATCCAGGGAAGAGTATAGAGACACTGCCCAGCTGTGTAGAGATGGGGTCAGGAAGGCCAAGTTGTGGCTGGAGCTGAACTCAGCAAGGAACACAAAGAGTAATGAGAAGGGCGTTTACAGCTATATCAGCCAGAAAAGGAGAGCCAAAGAAAGCGTACACACACCATGTCTATCCCCCTGCCCACCTCCTAGTGAACAAGACTGGCAAACTAGTAACAACACACAAGGGGAAGGCTGCAGTACTCAACAACATTTTTACCTCCATCTTTGGCAACCTCTCTCCCCTCCACACCTCTCATGCGAATGGACTGCAAGGCATAGGCTCGAGGAGAAGAGTCCCTCATACTGTAAGAGGTCAGGCTTCTGACCACCTAAGGAACCTGAACACACAGAAGTCTATGGGGCCTGATGAGATGTATCACAAATTCCTGAGGGAATTGGTTGATGTAGATGCCAAGCCACTCTCCATGATATTTGAAAAGCCAAGGCAGTCAGGTGAAGTCCCTGGTGACTGGACAAAGGGAGAAACATTGCAGCCATTTTCAAAAAGGGAAGAAAGGAGAACCCTGTTAACTACTGACCTGTCAGCCTCATATTTGTTCTTGAGAAGATCATGGAACAGATCCTCCTAGAAGCTATGATAAGGTACATGGAGAACAGGGAGGTGACAGTCACCATGACTTCACCAAGAGCAAGCACTGCTTGACCAGCCTAGTGACCTTCTATGATGGAGTGGCTACATCAGAGGACAAAGGGACAGCTACAGTCATCATTTATCTAGACTTCTGTCAGGCCTTTGATATGGTCTCCCACAACATCCTTCTCCCTAAATTGAAGAGGTATGGATTTGATGGATGGACTGTTTTGGTGGAGGAGGAATTGGTTGGATAGGTGCATCTAGAGGGTAGTGGTAAACAGCTCAATGTCAAATGGAGATCAGTGACAACTGGTGACCCTCAGGGGTCCTTGCTGAGACCAATACTGTACAATATCTTTAATAGATAGTGGGATCAAGCACACTCTTACCAAGATGTAGATAACACTAAGCTGAGCAGTGCAACTAGGACGGAATGCCATCCAGAGAGACCTGGACAGTCTCAAGAAGTGGGCCCAAGTGAACCTCGTGAAGTTCAACAAGGCCAAGTGCAAGTCCTGCACCTGGGGCAGGGCAGGTATCAGTATAGGCTGGGGGATGAAGGGATTGAGAGCAGCCCTGCCAAGAAGGACCTGGGGGTTCTGATGGATGAAAAGCTGGACATGAGCCAGCAATGTGCACTCGTGGCCTAGAAAGCCAAACATGTCCTGGGCTGTGTCAAAAGGAGCATGACCAGTAGGTTGATAGAGGGGATTCTACCTCTCATTTTTCACTTTGGTGAGGTCCCACCCCACGTACTGTGTCCAGCTCTGGGGCCATCAACATAGGAAGGGCAAGGGCCTGTTTGAGCAGGTCCAGAGAAGGGCCACAAAGATGATCAGGGGGCCTGGAGCACCTCTGCTATGACAACAGGTTGAGAGAGCTGGGATTGTTCAGCCTGGAGAAGAGAAGGCTCCAGGGAGACATCATTGAGGTCTTTCAGTACTTAAAGGAGACTCTTAAGAAAGATGTGGATGAACTTTTTAGCACATCTTATTGTGACAATACAAGGTAAAATAGTTTTAAACTTAAAAAGATGTAGATTCAGACTAGATGCAAGGAAGAAATATTTTACAATGAGGGTGGTGAAACACTGGCATAGGTTTCCCAGAGAGGTGCTAGATGCCCCATCCCTGGAAACATTCAAGGTCTGGATGAGCAACCTGATCTAGTTGAAAATGTCCCCTCATTGCAGGAAAGGTTACATTAGATGAGCTTCAAAGGTCCCTTCCAACCTAAACTGTTCTATGATTCTATCTTCATGGATGAGGCAGCATCACATGTTGAGCTGGTCATCCGAGCTTGTTGGCAGACACAAACCAACTCCGATTCATATGCCACATGATAACAAGGACAATGAGTCCAGGAAGCCCACAATGACCTTTTCAATCACTCAGCAGTGGTGCTGTACACCACTGGAAGAGGCTGAGGGACTAGGACTATACTTCCAATGCCAATTCAAGTAAAAATATGACCTGAAAAAACACAAAAAACCAACCCAAACCTTAAATACAGTTAGAATAAAACCTAAAGGCATTTCATTGCCTAATTCTTAATACCATCACTAGCTATAGGTATTTCATTTTCATAAATCCACATGTGTAACCATATAATTCTTGTAAATCACAGAATATTGATAAATATTATCAAAAAAATTTCACGACAGACAAAATTTTAAAGTCACCCTCAAGGGAGAGAAAAAGAAGAGAAAAAAAACCAGGCACAGTATGGAGTTTCTGAGGAGTGAAGTGTGAAACACCCAAGTCAAATTGATAAAGGAACAAATGAAGGTGTCTCTTGCCAAGTTGCATGAAAAGGCAACCGCACATGGACAGTTGGATAGTTAATGAAAGACTGAAAGTAAAAAGTCCCTTAAAGTAGCCAAGGTTCCCTAACGACAAAACCAGACTCAGATAGAGACCTTCAAAGGATATTAAAAGGAACTAGGTTGCTGAACCTTTAGTGGCGTTTGGACTTCTTTGAAAATCCAAATCAGAGTATGTACTGAGAAACTTGAAAGGAAAATTAATGATGAAACCTGTAGAGATTAAAACAAAAAGTAACTTTCAAAACTTTGAATGCTCCCTTGAGACCAAAAGCAAGCAGTAGGTAGTCTGGAACCACTCATTACCATAATCAAAAGTCTTGTCAGTGTCCTCAGAAACTAAAAGAATACAAGTAAAAACCAACATAAAAAACCTCCCTAGGGAATAGTGTGACTGCAGGTGATTTTTTTGTGTGTGTGATTTGAGATGTCTGAGAATTCCATTTGGAAAAAAAAAGGGGCGGGGGGGGGAAAGATACGTTAGACTGGGAATAGGTCCTGCCTGTTCTAAGGCTTTTCCATAACTAAACAAGATTAAAGAGTGAAATAAAAGCAGCAACAGGCTCTAATATATTTTTGTAAATCGGCAACAGTTTCAATAAACAGATTAGTAAGCCTGAAGCTTTCATCAGGCGTGGAGCAAAGCTGAACTAAAGAGATTTCTTATATTTATAATTGAGAAAAAAAGTCATTGAGGTAGGCACAACATATGATATGTGAGAGTAGATATTATTGAGCCCACTCCCATAAACAATAAAATTTATCTTTACTATAATTATTTTGCAATTAAGTGAGACATTGTTTCAAACACAGGGATAGTTATGGTATATGAAAATATGATTAGGTTAAATGCTACCAAGTCTCTCTATATTAAATATCAGAGTACCACTCTTTTTTTCTTTTCTTTTCCTTTTTTTTTTTTTCTTTTTAACTAAATTGCACAGATTTCAGGTCCCTGAGATTGCCATTATTTTCTGCTAAGTTGCATAGATTTTTTTAATTAATCAGAATTTGCTATGCTACCTCCACCAGGGAGTCTATCCATTCACAGCACCAATTACCCCTTCCATAGAGTTTCAGACCAGATATAAAATTGCATTTTATTGCCATTTTTAATTCCCCAGGATTTCTTTCACACCAGTTACTGGTAACCTGCCACAAGACAATGTAACACCCTTTACCATGTGAAAACTGACTTCAGCCATCAGCAACTGGTATTCTAAAATGATTTACTAACAACTATCTAAACTCTTGAGAACTTTTAGCATCACTTTTTCTCCATGACCCAAGAATGTATGAGAATCCCGAATATTTTGATGTGGGTGCTATAAAATTCCTGCAAAATACTCGTGTATTTTTCCTGTAATTACAACTTTAGATTAAGAAGCAACTTGCAAATATCAATAGTACTATTGACACATCATCTGATTTTTAGACTTCTATGTTAATGTAGATAGACAAGAAATGCTGTTTAAAACTTTCTGCCACTAGAGAGGTTTCCTCTAGAATGATGCTCTTAAATCAGCTCCTTTGAAACTAAAACTTATTTTTGTTATATGTGTCATGGCACCGGTGGCATTGAAGCTGCATGGTGAACTAAGCCAGTTTTAATCCTGTCTAGATGACGACTCTGGATATGCTGTTGGTTTTTCAAAGCGTGAGGTAGATGCCATGAAAGTTAGTGATCTTTGAACACACAGGAAAAAATAAGACCTTGAAAACTTTAGTTGTGGTAGGATGTGGAAGACATAGAAAAGCACTCTCTTATAATGCTGACAGTTTTTTACCAATTTAAATGTCACATTAGTTTATTTTATGTGTATTGTCTTGAGCATATTGTCAGATTACATAGTGATCTATTATCTGTTTTCAATGCATGCAAACATCAAGTTAGTCATTTAGCCATCTTACACAATAAGTCACAAGTTAGTGACAACAGAAGTTCTAATGTGCAAGTCTGGAAAAGTTCACTATACCTGCAGTGTAAAGTCCTACAATAGCAACTGGTCTTCTAACTTCTTTTTAATGGAATCGAAGTTCTAAATCAAATGACAGTGGCCTTACTGTAGGAGCTCTATTCCTGCCATTCACATGTATTTAAAGAACACAATGTCCTATTTCTATCACTGAGGATTTGGAACTTCTTTTTTATTTAAATAAAATGCTTGTAACCTCTTCAGATGAACACCACATCAGCATATAAACAATGTTCTCCATTCCATTTCTGAGTTCGAAATTAATGAGACAAATTAATCACAGAATTTCAGCACAAATACTTGAAATTACCATGAATACCCTTTTACTATACTGGAAAAAATGATAAAAGACTCTCAGGTCATGTTACTCAGTTGATTACTAGCACTGATTCACATCCTATACTCTTGCCCACAATTTTTAAAATTAAGAATCTGATATTGAGTTAATTGAGCTAACCTGTTTCATATCAACACCTTCAATTTCTAGGGATAATTTTTCAGTGGCATCCTGTTTTATAACATCATTGTACATGGCTGAGAATTTTTCTACCTATAAAAATTTAAAAGAATATTTCAAGTCAAAACACAGCCCAAGTCCCAAAAGGACTCCTACAAGTTAAGGGGTGTTCACTTAGTTCTTGAAGGGGTCATAAGATAAAATTTTTTTCCTTTGGAAGAAAATGTTTTCATTTGAATTTTGAGAAATTTGAAATATTAAAAAAAATATGTAGAAACAGAAAAGACAAAAGTGAAATTTAAAATTAGGAAGGAAGAAGGAAATAAAGGCAAAATATGAAATTTCCATCAATTTCCAAGTATTCAAATGACAGATTACTAAACAGAGAACAACAGATTTTATCACATTACTTTCAGTGACTAGCATTAGCAAATGCCTTTAGGGCAAACCAAAGTGGCCAGAACACCAATTTTTTCCGGGCTAAAGTCCATTGGCACCTGTCAAGATTTGGCATAGGACACCTCTTTGAAAATATTACACTTGACTTAACTTCCCTTCATTAGCTTTATTTTACAAAGAAATATGGTGACGCCCTCTCAAGTATCCTTAGGATCCTAGGCATCTCTTAGCAATTGTATAAGATCTCCCCACGAGAGGACTTTGTAACTCAAAAGATCCATGAAATGCCTCTATGATCTTCTGAGATCTTCTTGAACATCAGCCTTCTCAAATAAAGGAAAATTAAATCCAAGAAAAACTTTTTTTGTGTGTATTTTTCCTGGAAAATAGCTTTAATATATGCTAAAGTTCTCAAAAGTCATTGGAGACCATGACCAATAATTCAGAATTTACAAGTTTTTTGTAATTAAATATATTCAGAAATTACTTATTAAGCTACTACTTCTGAAAATGGCATCTCAATATGCCTAAATGGGCACTGTAAGAGGATGAGTCACACGCCATTGAAACAACCACTCAGACTCAGATTTAACATTTATTGGGATACTACTGTTTTCGATTCCCTTGGTAAATGTCCTTGCTGAACACAGACAGCAACTCAGTTCTTTACTTAAGTCCCGTAAATCTCCTCAAGTCTGTTGGATATTTAAATCTAGGCCTTTGCCTCCTTGAATAGATTCAACTAATCCCTGAAGCAACACACATATGGATGCAGTAACCTCCTTAGTAATTTGTTCAAATGCTCTGTATGATCTCCATCAGTGCCAGTGTCTCTCATTCAAATTAGATGAAATACTAGAGTGTTTCTTGGAAGAGAAATTCATAGAGCTTAAGCAATAAAATTAATTGTTACTGAAAAGCTATTCTCCTTGCTGTTTCCCCAGCATGAACTTCAAGTAATTCCTGGATTGAAAGGATTTCCAGGAACCACTGAAGCCCTCGTGATCCCGGCTGAAACCTTGTCACTTTAAACAATCATAAATGGCATAGCTAATCTTTGAGAAACAGTACTTTCTCAGGAAAGCACCATACTCTCTTAATTTCTCCTTTTCTCTTTACCTTCGCCTTTCCTTCTAGTGCTCCTAATTTCATTGCCATGAGTTTTTATTATAGTGACCACTCCTCTGCAGCTGGAAAAAAGGAGTGAAAAATATGAAATGAGGAGCAAAAATACTTTCTTTGGGCATGTTCTTTTCTCTAAACATTTCAACTTGTGCTGTGTCATAATGTACTACAGCTAGGTCTTCCAAAGCAACTTCTCATAACTTACTGGCAAAACAAATAACATAAATGGTTCAAAACCGATTATGTCATTGGGGGGCAATAGGAAGGACTTATGTAAAAAAAACCCAACTACACGAGTAGTTAGCTTTATAATACATATTTAGAACATCAACAGGACTTAAACCATTTTCCACCCAACATTTACTACTTTTCTTGTTTTAGATAGTGTACAATTGCTTTCTTTGATATGTAAAGATCATGTTACTCTAGTCATACATTTAAAGAGTGTAAGACACAAAAAAAGTAATCCATTTCACAATTTAAGTAATAAATAACAAATCTTCATAATTGACTTCCCCTATCAACACCTCTTTTTTCCCCTTTAAAGATCTTATTTATCCCTCATCACCACAGTAAAAAAAAATAATCCTGAGGATACCAGTGTATATATATAGCTATAAAAAGAATAAATAACTTTAGCTAATCAGTTAATAATAGGCAGTTAATTGACACATATTAACATGTTTCAGTTTGAGGCAACAATCCCCTTTGATCTTCAGGTTGGCAAAAACAAAAACTCCAAGGTATGAGCAGTATGTGTGTTGGTGAAGATATCAATCGTGTCAACACAAGGCAAATGAGAAAGATACACAGATTTCTAAGGCAGGTCTAAGCAGGTACTTCCATACACTACAACACCTAAAAATAGCCCTCAAAAATGTGAATAGAGGTTTCTCAAAGATCAATTCGGTTCTACAGTTCAGTTCTAAAAAGTAATAAGAGAAATAAGAGGGCACCAACAAATGTATTGTCAGGGACTCAGAGAGGTATTAGATTGTTACAAGACCATGAACAAAAATCCTACATTGTTAAGGCAAAATGACAATGGGCAAATTGGGTAACAGTTATTGAATATACTCTTGATAGGAAAGCCACTTTTTAATTTTCACCACTGCAGTTAGTTACAAGATACAGGTGAAGAGTTGACAGGCATATGATGAACGTAAAGGACATTTTACATTGCATGAATCAACATGNTTTCTTGTTTTAGATAGTGTACAACACATTTCAAATTGGAGAAGTCTCACCTCTGGCCAACCTGGGATCCAGAGTTGTGGCCAAAGGGAGCTCTGAACCCTCCAGCATTTCTGTTTAAGTTCAAGGTTTCCCTGGGAGGTCTCCACAACAATGTACAAGGGGAGTCCTGGTATTAATTTTTATCAGCAATCAAAATACAAAACAAGATCCACTGTGAACTAGCACTAAAACAACTTTCTTAACTCCTTGTTGATTTCCTGGATGATTGTACTCCCAGAGAGAGCAATGGAAAGTTATTAATATCTGTTGTTCAGCCCTGAGGACATATTTATACTTCCCATTGTTTTCCTGCATAAAATATCAAAGGATAAACTTAGAGGCTGCTTCTGCACTTGTCAAGAGTGAATTTCTTTGTGAAGAACTCACTATACCTAACTCTAAAGACTAGACTCAATTTATTTTCTTTACTGTCAGTATTTTATTTTTTTTTTAAATAATAGAAGTTCCAAGAAAAAAGGTCTCAAATTAAATACTTATCTAAAAAATATACCTTTTACACTTTGTGATACTTTAAAGCATAAGAAACAGTTCTAATAATTGCATGGAAAGTACTGCATTCTGAAAATGTCATTGTCAATTCAGTTTCAATTTTAATTTCCACTTTCCTTTTCATATCTTGAAAGCAACAATAAAGCAGTATCAAACTTGCTAGACCTACCCATTGTGCTTTTTTATCTTTGTCAATTTAATGTTCCACACTTTCCTTCTGCCCTATACAAGTCTCAAATACCTGATCAGCACAACTGCTGAGCACTACACTACTGCCTGCAATAACACTCAACAGAAGCCATGCTAGAATACGTAAAGTGCTAGATACAGTGTTTGTTCTGCAGAGTATATATGAAACTGCATATGGCACTAAAACCATAAACATATTTTACATTCAACTCTGCTGTTGTAAATGACATAACACAAGCCCCTTGTGAGAAAGGATAATAAAGATAGATAGTGTTTTTGAAATGCTTAGATACCAGAGTAATGATGCATAAAGACAGATTTATTTAATAATTTGTTTTCCAAACAAGATTTCCCACCATCACTCAGTATTAAAAAACAATGGGGGGAGGAGGGAGGGAGGGAGGACTGGAAGAGAGACCTAGAACAAGTAGGGAAGAAAAAGCTATGAAATATCTGCTCCTTACCAGTATTCTATCTACTCTAAAAGAGATAGAAATCCTCTTTCTTAGGGATGAAGAACAGGGGTGCTTGTATGGTATGCCAGAACTGATAGCCACTGGAAATAGTGGCAGGTGCAGGAGACTACATAACACCGCACAAACAACCTTAATTCTGGTGTTCCCTGTCTTCCTGGAGCTTCACTCTGACCATACTGATTTTAAATAAAGATCTTTTTTTGTATGTTATGTATGCTTACAGAGAACAGTTCTATCTCTGCCTTCCTTTTTCATCTTTGCACCTATATAACTGTTTTTGGTTTGTTGGGTTGTGTTTTTTTTTGTTTTTGTTTTTGTTTTTTTTTTTTACTGAGGTTGCTGAACTCTTACTTTCAGGCAAATCCAAGCAGTGAACTACACCTGAATAGAACAGCATGGACTTCTAAGAGTTACCACCAGTTACTTCTCTGAAGAGTTACCACTTTTTCTTCTTTTTGTGTGTCTCACAATAAAACCTTTCAGTGATTTCCTTGAAAACTGTCAGATGGGATGGAAGCAAGGGATACCCAGAGGGGTTACAAAAGGTCAAGATTTATGAGGAGCACCTGAAGTAATTCGGCTTGTTCATCTTGGAGAAGAGAAAGTCAACAGGTGCCCTCATCACAGTCTACACATTCCTCAAGGTGGGTAGCAGAGGGTGAGATCCTGATCTCTTCTCTATGGTGACCAGCACAGATCATGGGGAAATGGAATGAACCTGCATCAGGGGAAGTTCAGATGGGACATTAGAAAATGTGCTTCACTTTCAGGGTGGTCAGTCACCAGAACAGGCTTCCCAGGGAAGTAGTCACAGCACTACATCTGTCAGAGTTCAAGGAGTATCTGGGTAATGCTTGTAGTTATATGGTTTAGTTTAGGCAGTCCTGTAAGGAGCAGCGATGTGGATTTGATGATCCTTATGGGTCCTTGCCAGCTTTAGATACTCAAATTCAAGTGGGTTCTGGTTGCTAATGGGATCCTGTCTTTGTTTTTTTCACCTAAATGTTTTGAACCATCTAAATCAATTCCAGTATTTTGAAGCTTTATTCAACTTACATGAGTACATAAAATGCACATAACTAGTAATGTAATAAAAGATTAATAACATTCTCTGAAAAATGAATACTCTGAGTGAAAAGTGTAATTTTTGAATTCCTTGGAAATAGAGTCAGCTATCAAAATACCGAAATATAAATGTTACTAGAATGATGGGTATGTTTGCCTGGTTTTGCGGTAAAGCTTTCATTAAAAGACTTTAATTCTCTGGATTCAGTTCTCTCAGCTCTTCAGGTGGTTCACATTGCTCATTTTAATGATTTATTTTTTTCCAACTGACACTTACATAAATAATTTGAGATTTAAGCTTACTTTCCCACTTATTCAACAATTATTTTCAGAAAAAAAAAATTATATATGGGAAAACACAAGAAGGAAAAAAAGGAAGAAAATTCTCTCCATTTTTCTTCTATTCACCATTCACCAAAATATCACTTCCTTCTTTAAAAAATTAAGCTAGTTAATGAAACATACTTGCAAGTTGAATAAGAACACCAGTAAATACATACTGTATATTCTGTGCTTCTTTTTACAAGTCTACAGGCAATAAAAACCAACAAAGCCTCTAGTATAACATACTAAAGACAATGGACCTCAAACCACACAATAATAAATATCAAAATAGGTTATTGCTCTATCTTTGTCTTCTTATTTAGGACGGCAAATTTTCTACAATAGTATTTCTGTGGTACTACTGTAAACCCAGCAAACTTTGTCTTCTACAGTTCTACTTCTTCTCCACTTCATTTTCTCTGTTCTGCTGTCCTGCTACTCACTCTAGAATCTACTAACAGACATCTGACTGAGTTAAGATAAGGAATACAGTCAGTACCAACCCACCTACATTCAGTCTAATGTATGCATATGAATGAGAGACAATTGTTGAAGACTGACTCCAATGATGAAAAGGTACATAATAAAGTAAAACTCAAATAGAGGGACAAAATAATCGGGATTTTTTTTTTATTTTTTTTTAGGTCAAGGAAGAGTTTTCCACGATATGGAAAGTGGTTGTTTTTCTGTGGTCTGTTTACATTAAAGACTTCCATGAGTGACACATTGTAGTAAAGCACAGCCTCCACACATACATACAGTTTCTAAAGAAGATGCTTTTTAATAGTGAAAAGGCATTCAAATGTACCTAAACTGTGGATACAGTTATGAACTATTCTTTTAAAGGCACTTTCTTTTGATACCGGATTTACAACAGTTGCCTCTCAGAACTGTATTTGCAAGTAAAACTCAGAGATATCTCCAGAATCCAGGATTACTTGGACCTCGTCATTTACCTAAAAGCTGCACTCACTGTGTAGCACTCCATACGTGATTATTAAGTCTTAGTATACATATAATTAAGCCAATTGGCTCAATTTCAAATAAACCTACACTGTATAGCACTGTCCTCACTGTACTGTTGCATCCACAGCTGGCTGTGGATTCTCCAGATTGCAAAAAAACATAGAGCTTCAGCATCACTGCCCACTACTTCACTATATCACTGCACATAGAATCATAGAATCGTTAGAGTTGGAAGGGACCTTAAAGATCATCGAGTTCCAACCCCTCTGCCATGGGAAGAGACGCCTCCCACTAGAGCAGGTTGCTCAAAGCCCCATCCAGCCTGGCCTTGAATGCTTCCAGGGATGGGGGGTCCACAACTTCTCAGGCTAATCTGTTCCAGTGCCTCACCACCCTCACAGGAAAGGATTTCTTAATATCTAATGTAAGTCTCCCCATAAGCATCTGTACACTAGAAACAGTACAGCCAGAACTGGAAATTGCATACAGACAGTCAAAGATGTTAAGATATCAGATTCTCTGCTTTTATATCCTGTCCATGTCAGCTGAAAATCTAGTTTACATTAATTAAATGTTTATAACTGTAATGATCTCGTTATTCTATTCCTCATAAACATTGTAGGGCTGACTAAAAGAAAATCTCTTCCTGTGTCACACACAGTTTTCTAGTAAAACTATCCTGCTTTTCTGTGATAACTACATGACAGCAATGTACAAAAAGCTTAAACAAAATTCATGTGTAGTTTGTAGATGAAGGACTGAAGTTCAGAAAGGGTCTGTCTCTATTTTGAGGGCTTACAATTGGCCCATGATATTTTTAAGAATACAATATGATCTTTTTAAGGGAACTGGCAAGAACCTTTTCTGGGGATTTTGGGAATCTGCTGGGATTTGCAACCCGTAACTGAATTCACACAGGCAGTTGCATTGCTAATAAATCTCTTGCTACTAGAGGCCTAGCTATAAAAACTATTGTGTAAGAGGTGGTATCCACAGAAATACTTAGGATAGAAATTACAAAAAATGGGAGGCTCAGGAAAGCTAATATTGGCAGTGAGAAAACAGGAGCAGCAAAGCCTTTCAACAGGCAAAATTCACTGGACACACTGCATTGATTCAATCATGGATGTAGTGGGATGTGAGAAAGAAGGAAAAGGTTGAACTACTAAGTTATTATTGTACGTAAAGTGATTGAAACAGTGTGAAACTAAGCCTAACTGAGAGAGCAGAGTAAGTACATTTTTTCCCAAACCATGAAAATTCTGAAAGATAGATATCTCCTAATGTTGCAAGAGAGGTGGTTCTTTGCAGAAGTTTTGATTTACCTAAAATTCTAATGAATTTTATCTCTAATTATGATACTCATTGTAAGAGATACGGATTTGTTTCCAAGACAATGAATTCTGAGAGATGCGGATTGACATTGAGGAGAAAGAAAACCCATCCTCAGACTTAAAAGTGCTGCAGTAATAACAGAAAAGGACAAAACAAAAACAGTAAAAGGAAAGATGGAGCCCTTATAGTGACAAGAATGAAGAGAAAGTAGTAGCATAGTAAACTGAGACTGAAAAAAAAAAAATATAGTGAAGTAAACATATTTGGAAAGATTGTAGAGCAAACATCTCAAAACTGTTAAGTCAGAGAAACTGCCAGCTATTGCACTCCTGTTCTGCAGTTCCCAGTCAATGAGGAAACAAAATGACAAATCAGGCAGAGTCACATGCACATCTCTCACTTAATATGAGTTATTTCTTAGGTCAAATAAAGACTGTTACGTACTGAAGGGAAATGGACAGCAAGCTAAACTCCTGACACTGCCAGCATTGCTGGAAATGGAGTAGGAGCAGCTGGGAAACGGATGAACACAATCAACATAAATGGGCCACAGGCAGAAGTCCCTGAAGTGTGGTTTTCTCAAGGTCTTTTTCAAACTATTGTACTGTGATAATTATTATTTCCTTCCTCACCTCCCTACTCCCCCCTTCTTTGTTTTTAATTTTTTTTATTTTGTTCTCTCTTTTTGAGAGAAGGGAAATTAAACTTCAAGGCTGAACAGAGTCTTTCCATCATATATAAAGTGTCTGCCTCTTTTCCCTAAGATTACTGTCAACGAAAGGATGGACCTGTCCCTTCTCTTGTCTTCTCCCAAATCTTTTGGAAAGAAGGATGAAAAGCAAAAATTCAACATTTGTGAAATCCAAATGCTAAAAAATATGGAAACCAAATGGTTATTTTTAGATATAATGAGATACTGCATGTCCACTGTGAATCAAAGCAGCATAAAAAACTTTTTAGTATGAATAGCGTAATGGGATGGGAACAAAATAATTCCACTAGCTGCTAAATTTCTCTCCAAAAGACATTGTTTCAGCCTCTCCAGATAATGTCAAGTGCTATGAGGGCAATTCAAAGATATACTCAGACTCTATGTTAAAAAAATTTGAGCGAACATAAGAATGAGTTTTGGCTAGCTCCAATTAAATTCTTACCTGCTGTACCATACAATCATAGTATCAATTAATTTAGAACAACTAAGGCAAATTAAGTGGAATTAGGAAAAAAATAAACAGAAAAAAAAACCTCACACAGAATTGGCCACTTTGAGAAAAATCTCATTCTAAAAGACCAAGTCAAACTCCCAAGTCACAGTACTGTCTTAGAACCAAATCCCTGAGCTAAATTCTCAAACCTGAAAATTATTTCTGAACTCCGATTTTCTCACTGAAGCTATACATTCCACAGACTATGCAGATAGCAATGTTTTACGTATACATACACACACACACGTCTGTAAGTGTACATGGATATGTGTACATATGTGCACAGGCATACATATATACATATCTATATTGTGCTGAGAGAAGATTTTGCAAAATAGGAGCCAGAACCAAGACTTGTTTTAATCATTCATATATTCTTCTGCTGAAGATACTCCATATAAACTCTGTAATTTGTATTTGCTTGCAACTTGTAGTGTACACTGTGTGTGTTAACCACAATAGCAAATACCTATCTACAACTTTGTTCTCTAACTGTTGAGTGCATGAGTATTCTGAAGGCAAAATAATAATTTTAGACTTTGGGAATCTTGTATATCAATTTTTATATTTAGAACAGAGCAGACAATAGTGGGTAAGGGAATGTGGAAAACATGGCATTATGTATTAAGTCTTTCCAAGAAACAAAATTTTTAGAGCAACTGCTATTGTAAACATAACACTAGAAGTCAGAGAACTAGGGGTTATTTGTTTTCTCTCTTCCCCTCCCTCACAATAACTCCCTTCTGAAACTGTGTATTTCAAAAACTGCTCAACAGCTTTTTAATGCCAAGATCTATTTGGCTACTGCAAGACATGGAAAGATAAAGGGCTGAGGGAGAAGAGGGGAATGTAAGGAAGCAATACAAAGAAAAACTGAAGCTAGACAAATAGTGAACTAAATTTAAAGGATTGGTTGTTCCTTTTTTCTTTTTGTTTTAATATGTACTATTTTAATGAGAATAAACACACTGCCCAGCAATTCTACTTTTATTCTTCTTAGGTCTTCGGACCTGTATTTCCTGCTTAACCAGAGGGCATGATAACATCAGATTATACAGACATAAATCTCATGTATAACCGGGATCACAAGGTAGTCCCACATCTCCAGAAGGAATGGAGCAGTTTTGCTTAATTCTTTTCCCCTAACTTTATAGGGCCCTGTTGTTGTAGTCCAAAGACTAAATCTGACTGATTTAATAAAGACTGTCTTTTTTTTTTTTTTAATTGTCAGTTGTATTCTCCCCTGGGATATTCTGAAATCCCCAGGAACCTGATAGCAGTTACTCATTACCTATTTTTGTCCAAATACAACTCTGTGACCAACAGAAATAATGGTGACTGCTTTCCTATATTAGCAATATTTTTTTTAGATTGTACATAACTGTTAAGCAGGTACCAAGTAAGGATTTTCTTGATGCTAGGTCATTCTCTGTGTCCTGCCCATGTAGATTGTTGTTTATTGAAGTGAAGGTTTCAGTACAAGCTCAGCTTCATTAATCTCTTTTCTGCTGGGCTGATTTTAGTTGTAAAGCCTGTAATACTCAGGGACCTCTTGCCCTTCCTGCTAATTTTATTTGGCATAGTGAATGGAATCAAACTGTAAAGAAGATACCTAGAGATGCACAGAAAGAGAAAGCACGATTGCATAAGCCTTATCTCCCTCTCCTTAGGGAGACACATTAAAAAAAAAAAAAACACACATTTATTGACTACAGGAATATTAAGTGGAGGGATTTTTTTCTGGCAAATAGCTAGTTTGGTTTGTGATTTTGTTATTTTTTACTGCCATGAGAAGTTTTGTTGATTACCATAGGAACACTCCAGTGAGAAAATTTTACTCACGTGAATAAAAACGTGTTGGACTAGAGTCTAAGAAAGCATGCTAATCCCTTTGGGCACACCAATATTATCAACATCAGCAACACTATCCTGAGGCAGAGCTTATTTGCTACTTAACATTCCTGAATGTGTTGTGCAACAGACTAGAGCAAAACGTCTCTGCCCAGATGATGTTCAACATCACGCAGTTGGAGCAGGCAGCATGCACCATGCACAAGTAGTTTATGCATACACAAACCTGACCTACTTGAATATTATATAATAAACAGGCTAGAATCAATGACCTAATTGGTCAAAGGCACGAAAAGCGTAGCCACAAAATCACCTGGCTGATGGATTTTTGTCCGTCTTCACATGAAAACATTTTTCAGGGGTAAACTTAAATGTTGCTGCGATCAGCTTTTCATTACATACACAGGACTTTTAAGTATATGGGAAAGAGCAGTGGACCAGAAAGCTATGGAGTAGTTACAGCAGTTTTGCTTAAAATACAGTGAAAGCACTCAGCAGAATTCATTGGATGATACTAATAAATTTAACAGATATACTTTCATGTAAATTATTTCAGAGATACACATTCAATAAATTGCTAAAGCATTACATAGGAAAAATTAAGCAACAATCTCAAGCTTATAAGCAAGCCAGTTTATATCCTGTATAAAGAGGATAATACTCTTATACTTCATGGAATATTTGACTGATTCATTACAAAGAGTCATTCAGTTTAGATTATAAAGCTTGAAACTGGAGTTAGGATTTTCAAAGCTACATTTTGATGCTTTTAATTGTACTGAATTCAGGTGCTTCACTGCTGATTAAGACACCAAAACACTAATAAAGAAAGGTACGCTTTTGAAGAATCTTAGTACTTTGAGAGTCCCTGACATTCTTTGCCACTCAGCTGCTGTACTCAAAATCCTTTCATGCAATTCCAAGCCAAGCATTTACGTGAATTCTTGAAATATTTTGAAGATATTTTATATCTGCAACAGAATGAGAGGATCATTTTATCAATTACAGCAGGGCATGCAGCTGATAAAAATTTTATCAGCTATTGAAGCTTTAAAATCCAGTTCCATTTTCAGGGAAGATTAGAGCAGTGGGTGCTTCAAATTATAAGGGTCTGTAGGATGTAAAAACAAGTCAATTAAAGTAGAGTATTGAACCATTAGGTCAATTTTTTCCAAAGATAATTAGCAAGTATACAGATATCTCCCATAGACATCTGTGGAGATATGGGTAAGAATGCAATTAGGCATGTCTTTGAACATGAAGAGGTTCTTAACTTCCAACAAATATTTGTGACTGAACTAAGTAATGGATTAGTCTATTTGATATAATTTTGGAATTGGGGAAAAAAAGTACAAAATAACAGTGAAAAAAATCAATGGAAGATCAGAGGATTTTATAAGTCAGAGTACTACTTTTGATTGAGATATTTGTCCCTTTCTTGTTTCTAAAATAATATCATTGCTATAATTCCAAAAGAACCAAGGAAGAAAAGGCCATATAAAAATAAAGCTAATAATGCTTAAAAGTATTTGTATCTCTATATATTAGAACAGAAAAAAAGAAGTTCAAATCTGCTCTGACAGGGTAGAAAAACAGGAACTCAGACCCTAAATCCTCCCTGTCCTCCCTGTCGCTCATACTGCTAAGATACTCTCTATCTTCTCTGCACTTTCTAGGACAGATGTCCCTTTTTTAAGTACAATCTACAGGAGAAAATAAATATATAAATATAAAAAACAAAACAAGCAAACAAACAAAAAATCTCACACAAGAAAGTCCCCGAAGATTATCTCCATTATCCCCAGCGAAACTTGCAAAAAGCAGTTCTTGAAAATTTCCAACTGTGATAAAGCACTTCAAGTATGTCCCTCTAGAACCTCGTACATGGCAGCGAGCAACAATTGAAGGGAGGAGACCATGGCAATGCCTTGGCCAATATTTTTCAAGCATTTCATATCAGCTCTGAACCTGCATTAGGAAACTGGGGTTAGGCATGGAATCCGTGTGCAAATAACTCAGGAAGACTGATTAATACAGTTCTGCAATTCTAGTGAAATTCAAACTAATATTAGTTAGGGGAAAACTTCAGAGAATAATTTTCTCAGAGAAAAGTCAGTGGAGATACAAGATACCATGTGTCCTGCTATGCTAAAGAGAGAAAAGTGGGGTGGTTGCATCCTCAAAGCAATAATTATTTCAGATTTTTTAAAGGAAATAAGTTTAGGGAAAAGTAAAAAAAAGTACAGTATCACTGTGTGGCACCAGCACAAGGAATTTGAGATATTTCAATGGTTACAATTTCTACAGACAATGAAAATGGTGGAATTAGTTACTTTAAGCTGTGTTTGGTTCTTATGTCTATTTCCAAACTTTCAGGCAGCTAAACTAAATAAGATGCAAGAGAAATCAAAAACCAGATATCCCCTTTAAAGACAAACCTCCACCACAGAATGGGAATTCAAGAACACTTTCACAAAACTATGTAAATAACTGCTGTCAACAAACATACAAATCCTAACAGAAAGTTCAGCCAGTAAACTCTCCTATCTCTAAAGATCAAATAGCAGATATGTAGACCACAGTGTAAAATTCAGACAAGCAATACTTCCCCTCTGCATCCAGTGATGTGTCTCTCAATCAGCATATAAACCATTTAAAGACTTTGTGCTAAATAGGTTTTGGTGACTTTTTCCCTTCCATTTATTTGCCCAGTCCTTTCTGAAACCCTCTAAAACCTTAGAATCCACTACAACTTGAGAAAGTTCCGTCATTGCAAACAAGATTTTTTTCCTTCAATAACTCATTATACAAAATCAGACCGTTTTCAAGAATACAAAAAATGAGCAGTCAAAACGGAATTCACAAGGCTGAAGAACTTATTGCCTCATCTTAATTCTATATTTAGTGCATTAGCAAAATTTTTAAAAATTAATCAATAAATAAGCAGACAGTTATAACTGTATTTAACAGTGCACTTCAAGACTCATGATCTGCGTGAATTAGATTTTCAATGACTTCATCTTTTCCAAAAAACCCAAACAATTCTTTTCTCATTTTGTAATCTAAATAAAGGGCAGCAAGAATGCATATTTATATCAGAGAAGTTTCAAACTTTCCTTATGCCTCTGTAAAAAAACCTGCACTAACCCAGGAAAACTTCACAGCAAAACTAGCAGAATCATGCCTTTTTTTTTTTTTTTGCTGTGAATGCATTGTATTTTCTTCTCATACTTCAGCTTCCTACTTACTAAGTTAAAAACATTATATTCTGTCTATTGAGTAATATCTTTTTCTTTGTAAAGTTAAATTGGTTACCAAATGACAAGGGCTGAAATTGAAGGAAGAGTAAGAAAATAAGAACGCAAGCTTGTTTCTACAAGACTAATGCTTTATATCACACCTTTGGTAATAAATGTTGGTTTCTTATAAATAATACATTGCTTTTAAATTCTGCTTTATGAGAAAATAAAATACATGCAGAAAATAAGAAAAATCAGCAAAATGTTATATTTTAAAAAAAAACAAAGAAAGTGATTTTATACCTAAGCCTGTCAGATGCAGTAAGAAAAACCGTTTATAAAGATTTGAATTATATTTTTAATATATTGATGGAAATGGCTACATAGTAACAAGAGAATTTTCATATATGACAGATTGCAGTGAAGAAATACTTGTAGAAGGGAGCCTTTAGGCAAATCTGTAATCTAAGAGGCATTATATAAGAGAGGAAGAACAACTGCAGACTGTTGGTGTGACATAACTAAATGATAGTTAATCTAGAGACAATTACTAATCAGAAAGGCAATTATACTACAGAGTCCATATTAGAAGATAGTTGAGTGCCATTCACTAAGTTGATGGTATCATTTATCCAGTAATTTAGTATTGCTATGTATTGAATAATGTTATGAAGGATCTATTACACATTATTCGAGTAACTCTACTCTTTCTGATTAAATAGCAAGTATTAAATAGAAGTAAAAATAGTATGAGCTTTTTTTTGTCTTGAAATACAGCTTTAAATCTAGCATACTTTATTCAAGCTTTTAAGTGATGCCTGTATAATAAACTATAACTGAAATATAAGAAAATACGTCTTTTCAGTGTCATTGCTGTTTAATTGAAGACATGTAGATACCCAAGAATATTGTCTGCTTTTTCACTCATGCAGTAAAAGATTTCAGGAGTCACTGTGCTTGATTTCCATAGACAGTATAAACTAAAGGGACGTTGTCATTTGTTTAACATCTATGAACCATTCTGTGCAGGTAAGAGGGTTGCAATGGTTGAAATGATTGCAGGTGCATGAATCCATATACATATGCATACACACAGACATACAGTATTTATGGGTATGTATCTATCTTGTCTGTAGACAAAGGCACATCTCAGCAAGGAAACTGGTTCTCATTGGACTCAAATAGTGATCACACATTTCTCTACAACTTTTCAGGCACTTACCCCAATAAGCAACAAACTATCAAGTTGCCTTGATGCCTAAGAGTAGGCTGTATTTGTACTTAGTGATCTTAACTTCTTCACAGTACTATTTTATGCTACTACTACAATACATAGCCATTTTTGATCAGCATCCCCCCAGCAGACTGGCAAGGATTTTATCCTTGTGTCTGCCTCCTCCCTTCCAGAAGGGATCTTCAATCTTATGCAGTTCCCAGTCTTTGAAATAAGTATCACTGAAGCACCTTCTCTGACTAGTTACCATTAGTAACTAGTTGTTAGTACTCAGCAAGTTTTCTGGCTAGTTGCTTGGTGAAGTCCCCTTTTTGCTGGATTTGACTCAAGTTATAGTGTGTAAGTGAAAAGATATTTACAAATGAATGCTCAGCTGCTGGAATCTCTGAGCAAATATACTGCATAGCTCAGAAAAACACTTAACATGAAAAGCTGTCATAATTGTTAATAATAAAGATAAGGAAGCTTATTAGAAATAATAAATCATCCCGAGGTGAAAATATTTTGATATGTATATATAGCTACACACACACATAAAAAATATACACATAAGTATGTAGAAAATGGACATTTTTTCACCATCCTCCACTCCAACAATCAGACACTTGTAGCTTCTACATTAAAATAAGTAAGTTAGAATTAAAAAAAAAAAAAGAAAAAAGAAAAAGAAAAACACACAACAACCCCATGAGGAACAGCTTCTAAGAAACTCGAGGAAACAACAAATTCTTTTCCAAATGCACTTAGAATCATAGAATGGTTAGAGTTGGAAGGGACCTTAAAGATCACAGAGTTCCAACCCCCCTGCCATGGGCAGGGACACCTCCCACTAGAAGAAAGTCAAGAAACTAGCAAAGAGTCTGGATGGCCGATAGATTACCAAAGTATAAATAAAATATTCAGACATTCAGAGGAGGTAAAGGAAGACACCAGAAGACTAAGGGGAATATTTGCCTCCATATTTGCTCAAGTTCGGAGAGATTTTCGTCTAGAACCTTTTATTTGCAGGGGAGGCACTGAACAGATCTGCATCAGATTGAAATGTAAGTAGAAAAGGCTTCAAAGTAAACTCATAAAATTAACAGCCTGCCATGGGTAGGGCTAGAATGTAGTAATGCATTCTTAACCAAGCCAGAAATGAAATATCCATTTGTGGAGTGTAAAATTCACAGTAAAAACACCTTGGAACAAGAGGATTGCAAAGGAGCTAGTGAGGCACAGTCCATCACCAAAAGTGCTCAAATTTAATGTATACATGTGTTTAAAAATTTGACCAGACTAATTTTTTACTGAGGGAAGAAGGGGGGAAATAGAAAACAAAACAAACTAACAACCAGCAAAAAGAGTTTCAAGGACTATCGAATACAAAGAGGCCCTCCAGTCTGAATTACCGCATAGTGGAAGAGTTCTACTACATGCCCACATGGTTCTCCAAAGCACACTGGGTATAGGCTGGGGCAGAGGCGGGACAGGTGGGTAGCTAGGTGGGTCTTACTGTTACTCAATACATGTGGACGTGGCTTTTGGTTTGTCTGGATTTGTTACTGGTTCCAGAAGTTTTACTACTTTAAATACGTTAACCACTGTGTTTTACCACAGATGCAGCAATGCCTACTCCTCTTAGATTGAGGTGTCCCAAGCAACAGATACCTTCCATCTACACAATAAATCATAATGAGTGAGAAGCATCATGCCACAGTCCTGTTACTAAATCTGTATCAAGCATAGAACAGCACTTCTCATTTAACCTACGCTGTTTTAAGCCATGTGTAATTCCTAATGTTTGGAACGTCTAATAATTAGCAGCTAAACTCCTAATAAATTGCTGAACTTTTCACAGATGTTCAAAGACATTTGGAAGATTTATTTTCAAAAGTCATATAATTATAATAGAGACAATTTAATTAGAGACTCAAAGATGTTCTGCAATTGAACCCTGCAGCACAGTCTTCCTTCCAAGGGAAAAGAAGCTTACTTTGCTTGACATCAGTGTAAAAAGCAAAAACCATCTTCAGAGGCAAAGGCTTGAAGGTAGTTGTTTGTTACCTAGAACAAGTAATTGTATTTGAAATGCAATTTATTTCCACATTTGTATAGGCTTGGGGCAGCTTACCCATACAGCTTTCTCTGAGTGTTCAGTACCAACTCAATATAAAATACAATAATTCTCATGTAATACAAAAAATGAAGACTGCAGTGCTAAGAACTTATGTCTGGGCATTCATTCGTAAATGTCTTTGCAGTCTCTAGTTGGAATTTAGAATTTGGGGTCAAACCCAGGAAGCAAAGGGGGACCGGGGGGAAGTATAAAGTTCTTTGACATCCATCCCTGATGTCTATATTTCATAAGAATGAAATGCATATTAGATACAGGATGCTCAGTAGAATTTTTTCTCCCTTCTAATCTTCTCCTAAGCATGATCTCTGTCTCTCATCTATGTGCAGGTACACATGAGAGGGCTTAGGAAGCACTGAATAAAGAGAAAAAAATGCTATCAAACATACCCTCTCTCAAATTCATACAAATAAACTTGTTACATATGCATGTAGATTAAAATGCCTGGGCATGGAGAAAAAACAGGAGACAGAGCATGCTTCTCTGATCCATGTAAACTTTCATGACTTTGCAGTACTCACAAAACAACTTATTATCTCCCACACTGGTTTTTATTCCTTTTTTTTGTTTGTTTTAATTTTTCTTTTGTTTAATAAGGAGAATTATCACGGAACCTCAAATAGCATCTCTTGAGCTTAGATTTAAAGCTGAATAAAATTACATGGCATTTGCTGGTCTTCAAGTAGTTTTACAAAACCAGTCAAGGTCTTGCTAATGAACAATTTAAAGAATGGCTAACCCAAGTCCGTAATACATATTTGCCAAATTCAGCTGCATTGTAACCTCCAATTATTTCATGAAGTATGATTGCTCTCAAATAACACCCGGATTTGGTTCAAGCTGCAGTGTAATAAGAAAACCAGCAACTAGCAACAGAAGAAAATCACGCAGCACGTAAATCTTTAAGGTTTAGATCTCAAGTTTTTTCTTTGAAATGAAATCCAAAAGGAGAGATAGAGAAAAGAAATGAATTCACAGTACTTGTAAGTTTTCTGATGGATGACTAAGGTTTGGATCTTCTCAGGGGTATTTCTTATCTCCCGCAAAGGAAAATATATATAATTTTTTTTTTTTTTAAAGGGCAATACCACTGTCACTTTCTCCTTTCAAATGTAACATTAAACCTCCCAAATGAAAACTTTTCAGCAAATTTGTCTGAAAGTTTAGGTTAATTTTGACACAGAAAGGACTCATAGGATAAGAGAAGCTGCACAATCAGAGATGAGATTGTGGTATATAAAAGTGAAAAAAAAAAAAAGACAACAACAAAAAAAACAAATGACCAAAAACTAACAAATACAAATGGGAAATTTTCTGCCCCTCCTCACACTCTCCCTCCCAAGCCCCTGCTTCAGGAGAAAAAAAAAAAAAAAAAGAGAAAAAAAAATTAAAATTCTCAGAGAAAGTTAATCGATGAAGGAAACAAGAAAAATAATGGAAAGAGATTTTTAATAGGTTTTTACTAGCAGGGATGCTAAGCAATATAGGAATAAGACCACTTTTCTTCCAGAGAAAAGATGGTACTTTAGTGATATTATAATAGCACAACACAGCAAGCTTCTTCACTCTCTTCAGCAGATGACTGGTTCTATAAGTTTGAGGTGCAAATCTCAAATAATTTAAGAAAGTAAGTGGAATTTCAATGGTGTGAGACAGTTGCCAATTGGAGAGACAAACATTAGAATTTGATCTCTAATTGACGGTAGACCTCTGGACACAAGCAGCATATCCGAACTTTTTAGTAGAATTTGCCCTTGGACTATTCAGCATCTATACTTCTTTGTACTTGTCAGAAAACCTAAATTAACCACTGAAAATAGCTTCTCCGATCATTGTTATTTCAGCAAAGCAGGTCAGCAGGCTGTCAGATCTCTCATGTAACCTTCCCCTTATTACAATTCTAATCCATCAAGGTAACTTCAAGGATAGTTTCAAATTATTTTTCCCCAAGGTAGCGTTAGGCTGACACTTACAACAAAAGCTCAGCATTCTCAAATCCTTCCCATCCCTTGTCATGAACAGATGGTACAATAAAGACAGAACTGTTTCTTCACTCTCAAAACTTAGAGGAAGTGGAACTTCTTAGGAAAAACAAAACTTGCCCTATAAATATTTCTGAAGCTGCTTGTAGTTTAGTACACTAGAAGTACAGTAGCAGCAAGACCCTTCTTGGCTTCTGACAATACCGTCATCTATACGTGATTGCAAAAAATTAGAAACACTATCCTTTTTGCCTCAAGTCAAAAACTATAATTTCCTTTTTTTTTTTTTTTTAAATAAACTGGCTCAGGGTGCTAAAAACTCAGATGGCCTTCATACTACCGCATAGTGAACAAAAAACTGTTGAAAAGTGGATGAGTGGTGAAGTTGGGAGGGCAGACACTCCAACCAATATCAATACACTCCTCATTGCTGCTGTTGGTTGAAGCTCCCTTATAAATGTTCCCAATGCAGGCTTTAAGCTGCTTTTTAGAACCATAGAATTATTTTGGTTGGAAGAGACCTTTCAGATCACCAAGCCCAACAGTTTATCTAGAACTGCCACTAAACCTTGTGCTTCACCTAGACGTCTTTCAAATGCACCAGAAATAGCAAATCAACCGCTTCCCTGAACAGCTTGTTCCAATGCTTGATAGCTTGTCACTGAAAGTGTTTTCTCTTAATATCCATTCTAAACCTTGCCTCTCAACTTGAGGCCATTTCCTCTTGTCCCATCACCTCAGTCTTGGGAGAAGAGACTGACACTCACCTTGCTACAACCTCCTTTCAGTTAGTTGTAGAGAACAATAAGGTCTCCCCTAAGCCCCTTTCTCCTTCTACTTCCTCTGGTTCCTCCATTAGGCAGAATACAGCAGTGTCACTGCTTCCTAATTTCTGCTTTTCTGCCTATTATAGCAGCAAAGAAACACAACCACTCAGGTCACCCACCAGTTTTCACTCTAAGTAAAAGTACACATTTTTAAGATTTAAAACATCTGTTTTCCATTAGTAAAGACCCCTCCCCAGCCAGTGTAGCTTAATGGTCATACATAGCCTGGTCTCCATTGACCCTTTTAAGAGCTGGCCAGAGCAGGAATCAGACTTCAGCAGACTGCCTAAAAACTTCTTAGTGTTCTTAAAAAAAGATAATAATTTAACCTCTGTGTTTCACTGGCACCATGGGATCCCCCATAAAGAAAACACTTTGTCAACAGGCAGAGGAAGAATTGCTTGGGTTTCTAAACCCACAATTAATTAATAAACCTACCTAGAAATTAAGAAACACAAAACCTCATCACTTCCATGGCAGTGCATCTCTCTCTTTCTCTCCCCTCCTTCTTTCCCCCAGCTAAACTTACTGAAATAACTGAAAAGGAAACCCTCACTTCTAGAAAAGAACACAGTACTTACACTTACCATTTTAACAGAAGAGCATAAAGGAACAATCACCTAGGCGGTACCCTTTCACACAGCTTAACATGTTCATCGAAAAAGGTCAGCAAACAGTGGTTTTGAGTGGTTTGAGGTAGAGCAGAACCAAGTTCCTGTTCAGGGAAAGAGACTCTCGCTCTTACTTGTTGCTGTAGCTATCAAGGACAGCTGACCTGGTTGTTTACCTTGTAGAGGGTTTGCACCTGGGGGGAGGTCTAGACAGCTCAGGTGACCCAAACTGACAGACAGGGTATTCCATCCCATCTGCCCTCCTCAGTATAAAGGTTCAGGGATCAGCAGAGCTTATGTTGGCTTCTTTTCAAGGGTTGTTCTTTGATGGCTTTCTTTGTTTGGTGACTGATGTCTGAGGAGGATCCTGCCAGTTCATCTACCTTCAGTCCCCATCAGTGAGTTCTGGAATCCAGTTCCCGTTTGTCACTGAGTCCATTCTGAAACTTTCCCAGTGCCTGCTAGCATGTGTCTCCCACATCTTCCTAGGAACATGATGCGGTTCTATATATGCTGTATATATTTCATTATTTCCTTTTTATTTTATTATTAAAATTTCATTGGAGTAATTTAATGCTTTTTCCTAAACTCATAAATCTCTTTTCTGTACTTCTTCCCCTCCTTGGAGGATGAGGTGGGGGAGAGCATTTGTTGTCTTGGCATTGGCCAACCTGGCCTAAACCATGATATACGGTATCCATAAAAGAGTTTCTCTCCATGTAGTAACTGAGACTCCTCAGTACTCAACTTTAGCTGAGACAGTGACTCTTAAAAAAACAAACAACAACAACAACAACAAAAACAAACAAAAAACCCCAAACAAACAAAAAAACCTCCACCAAAAATACCAAAATAACCCAAGAAATGCTTTTTGTCTTCCTATTTGGCAGGAGAATGAATATATTACTGTTAGTAATGAGTTTTAGAATAAAACTAATAAAAAAGTGTGAGCTGACAAAAGGAAATATGCCAGTAAATCTGCATTCAAAAATCCTCTGACTTATACAGTGTAAAGTCCAGACATACAAGAAGAATGTGCATACAGTATATCACCATATCATCATATAGTGCTTTGTTTATGCATTGAAGGGTTTTTTTGTGATTAAAATCTCCTGTAGAAAGGCTACTGAGGAAGAAAAAGAAAGAACAAAAAAGACAAGGAATAAATAAATCATTGCTACGATACAAGAAAGAATAGTCAGTAACTGGATAGGAGGTACCTCTTTTTATTTTGTCTGCCAATAGCAATTAAAAAATCCTACAAGCAAACAATTAATATATGAAAATCAACATATTTGATAATTTTTGAAGCAAGATGAAAACAAAAATTGGATTTAAAAAATGAATAATTTTGATTATGGAAAACAGTAGTATAAAAACTCTCAAAGTCATGGTTAAAAGAAGAAAAATTATCCATGTTAATTAAGGATATTTTCTAACTTTGCATTTAAAAGAAAGATTACAACATATTTTTTATTGATGTTCTTACAGAGAATATTCTTCCATAGAGAATAAATGCTCGGATATTAATATTTATGATATGCATATTGGCTTCTTGGGTTGGCTACCATTTGCTCTCCTACAAAATGCTTTAGAAATGCTACATATCTGCAATTGTCCCGTAATTCCATCTGTGATATTAAGACAGCTTTAGGGGTTAATTCAAACCTTGGTGGCTTGAGGGCACTCTTTGATTTTAATAAAGAAGCCTATGCAAAGAGCAAGCTGTCAATTTAATTACAAGTAGGTCAGAGCTAAACTAGGCCATTTTTCCTTTGGGCCAAATCAGAAGCCAGAGGAAAAAGGCCAGGCTAAAAGGGTTTTGCTACAAATGCCAATCAGTAGTTACACAACCGAGGAAGTGAATCAGTCAGTGGCTTTTACAGCGCAAAGCAGTGGCTGCCAATGAGTACTTAGGTGAGCAGAGCCATTGAAAACGTCTAGTTCTCCACAAGGGAAAGGAATATGTGGGTGGAATTTAGGAGATTTCCTTATCCTATAGATTGCACTGTGTAAAGGAGGGGGAAGAGAACAAGGTGGTAAATTTGAGAACTGCCATAATATAACATACTATTAATTTATTAGTTTTGTGTCATCCATTTCTGTCAATGACAAGAAAGGATTGAATCCGTATAATATACCTAGCTACATGTACTTTTGCATTTCCTGTTCACGTGTACCATGGATCTTCCCCCTGACATCAACTGTCATACTACAGCATAGCTTGAATCAAGAGCCTGAAGGCATCAGGCTCAGATGAATGCCATCACTGCATAACTAAGCATGATTCTGAACATTATTTAGCATCCCTTTTTTCTGACAAATAATTATTTTTCTGACGCAAGTCACCATTCTTTGGGCTCTCCTCCACACTGCATTATTTAACAACCACCTGATTGCCTTAGAATTTCCCTCAGAATCAGAATCTTAAAATAATAAGACACTTCATGTGCATATATCAGGAAAAAATCTGTTCAAAAAGGCATATTTTGTAACAAGACAAAATACAAAGTGAAGAAGCATGGAAAACATGGATAGATTTGCTCATAGGCATTGTGCAAACCAGAAAAGGAGCAAAACAGAAAAGCCAGGGCAGTCTTCTGTTGTCTGAAGGGAACTTTTGATGAAGATCAAATAAAAACTTCAACAATATTTATTAGGATAACAGTAGTGCATTTGATTTAAAGATCAGATCTTTCATAAAGCTAAACGCCTCATAGGAGATTCCTAAGATCCTCATTGCCCCAATTCCAGCAGAGCTGGAAGGCCAGTAGCATGATGGAGAGCGATGCTCTATCCTCTGATACAGTGTGCTTCTTGCACCCACTCACTCACTGGTTCAGTCTCTCTTTATGTTCTCAGTGCTATTTAACTATATCCATACTACTAACTCTGAGAAATAAGTAGTCAGCCTCAAAATAGCCTCACTACTAACTCTGAGAAATAAGTAGTCAGCCTCCTGCATAAGAGCAGGAACAATTTTATGGAATTATTCCTTCCAATGCATCTACAGTCAAATAGATTAAAGTGCTGTGTAGATCACTAAGTTAATATTGCAGGGAACATTTCCAGTCACTGGGACTTGATCATCTACACTGTTGTTAGGATTGTCCCAAAAATGGTGTTCACACAGATGGATTCACACTCTTCAAGCAATTTCTGTACATGATTTGGGATTTAGCAAAAAAAAAGTTTAGAGGAAGTCACTGTTTTGAATGATAAAACAGGGTATCAGCATGGACTAGGACCTAGGCTTTTCTATGTCATTTGTTTTTAGTACTGCTGAATGCTTCTAGGGACATTTTTGTCTGCATTAACAAACAGAATTGCAAAGTGGATCTGTAAAGAGAAAAAGTTGGTGAGGATTCACAGTAAATCCTCCAAAACGCTTAGACTACAAGCAAGCTCCGGTTTCACTGACTGAATAAGCCTTTGCTGTGATAATGTGTTATAAGCACTCCAGGAGTTTCTGGATTACTTTAATTTGAATAGAAACTGGTTAGTACACCCCAAGATTATTTCCCAGTGTGAAAGTGCAGTATTTCAGTTGGCTGGGGATGTTCTTCAAAACAAACTCCTGATTTTATCCCCTTCTGACTACAGAGGTTGCATAAGATTGAGTTATAGTGATCCCTTACAAGTTTTGATGTTCATAACACACTGAAATTTCCACTTGTATCTTATTTCACACTCTGCTATAATACAACAGCTATTTCAGAAATAGAGGACAACAGAATCACAAGTACCATTGGGTAGGGAAATGCCAGTAAGTCTTGTATTTTCAGAGGCATTCACATACAGATACTAGAGTGAAACATTTTTAATTTCTTTTTTGTTCCTGGTAAATTCTGATCCAACAACTAGATAATTAATTAACTTACCACAATCCTGACCAAATTCCCATAATTCTTCACCACAGCTGAATTCTTTTATCTTGAACACAAATATTTTGTTCATTCACGTCACGGCTCCTGTTTGGCTATGATAATTCCCTTTAACATGTTGCAGTAATCCTAACTGAGAGTTCCTTGGACATCAAGGAGTTAACGACCCACCCAGCAATTAACCTGGCAACCCTTGGTGGGGTCAGGAGGGGGGTGGTGGTGTGACTGGCTGTGTTGTGCAGCTCATTGCTCCTGTCTGCAGGATAAGCTCGGTCAGTTCTTTGTTAAAGGAGACCGCAAGTAGCTCCTGCTTGGTACAGGGATTATGCTACTTATGCACCCTTGCTTTTGTCTAAAAGTGCAGCAAGAAGTTCTTATATGAACATCTTTTCTGTTTGACAGTAGAAGTGATGAGCAGAGTTGTTTTCTCGGAACAAAGTCCTGTAATCGCTCAAATGATCAAAATGAGGTAACCCCTATTATGGTTGGGGTCTTCATGGTGTGCTGTGCCTTATCATGAGACTATTCAATGCTGCATAACTCAGGGTTCCCATTAGGTAAAGGGATATAAACTTAATTATATTATTCTCTTTTTATAGTGTTAGATTGAAAATTTACAATTTAAAATTATACTTTATAGAGTCTGAATGCTTTGTTTACTGGGATCATAAAACCAAAACATGCTACTATTTCAGAAGAACCATGGGGTGCAGGGAACTTGAAAGGCTTCTCAGCAGCCAGTTACATACAAAAAAATTGAGTACAATTCCTGCAGGCATCTACAGATGTTATCACAATATTCCCAGACAACTTATACCTGCTACTTGTTTGAAAAATAATATCTTATTTGTTCAGTAGATGCCAGTGAAAATTCTAGAGAAAAAATATTAAATGTACTGTAATGTTTTTGCATTGCAGTTTGCATATTGTTTGTATTGTATTAATGGATTAATGTAATATTCAGAAGCAATGAGAAGCACATTAATTTAAATGGTTGACAGGTTTACTCTACTTAATTTCTCTTAACACTGAGACATTATATTCAGAAACTGATGGATATTTTCCCTTCACACTTCTGTCCCCAGCCATTTCTACAAGCAGATGAAGCAATGGGAAAGGATCATGCAGTGGCCTCTGCCCTGTCCTGATGACAAGCACGTCCTATTTACACCACACTGGAAACTAGGGAGGTGAGATGACTGTGATTTATCAGAACCGCAGCTTTTCCGAGTGATGACTCTTTTTCAACAAATCCTCCAACAAAGCAAAGGGCTTATGTTTTTTTTCCTGCCAGCTCATCTACATGGTGTCTAATTGCCTATGCGAATGCAAATACATAGGTTACTCGGATTCCAGACTACTGGAATTTTAAAAACACATAATGTGGGGTTGAGAGAGAGAAAGAATATGTGTTCTGTAGAAAGAACCTAGGATGGAAAGTTGAGATGAAAGATTAAGTAATTTCTATTATTTCTATTAGAAATGAACATTATTTCTCTTATAGAATGGAAATTCCCCATTCTTAACCTTTTAAACTTCACATTTTGCAGGCTTTATATAGTCAGATTTTTCAGAAGATCCCTTTCTATCAATATCCATGTCTTTGTCTTTTTCTCTCTAAATTTTTAGATTACATCCATTTTACTATCTCCCCTCTGGAACTCAAGTTTCCAGGATAACCTCCTCCTTTTCTTTCAAGTCTCTTAGGAGACCCAGAGGTTATTAACTGATAGCTCCTGTATATCCTGGTAAAGACAGGATATACAGATAATTGTTTTATTTTCAGTATCCACACATTCTAAACAACAATAACAACAAACAATAAAAAACCGACCCTCCCAAGAATACACACATCACATTGTCAAAATGCCTCACTAAAACATGATTTAGAAGCAGAACATTCTGTTCACAAATTTTAGGCTATTTCCTCAGCACAGTGAAAAGACTAGTTTGACAGAATTATCAGTTTTCAACAGCATGGCAGTCAAGTTCTTCAGAAAGACTTGAAGTCTATAAAAAACTATTTACTGTAAAATTAAGCATCTATGTGTTTCTGTGTGTTTTCAATTAAAGATAATGTGTTGGTTCCTTTGGGTTTACCCTTATTGTGCATGTAGAATATAAAGCAGTACACATTTTAATTTTTAGCAACTAAAAATCAAGAATGTAAAAGACGTTAAATATGTAGCATTTGCAAAAGTATTTTTTGAAAAGTTTATAATGAATACAGCAGCTGCAGAATATTGACTCTAAACTGAATATAGCTTCTAAGAAACATTTTCATGGGGCAGAAATCATTTTTACTCAGAATTAACACAGGCAGAAAGAGCAGACATCGACTACAAATGCAGAACTGAACCACAGGACTAAAAGGGACATCCTGTCCCACCATATAAATTTATCACTGTTACAAGAAACTGAAAATCTGTTGTTCTTTTCTCAGGAATTTATGTCCAGGAACAAGGTCAGGAGACAGCTGGATGTTTATCTGTTCCTGTAGAAAGATTTTACATTATCAGAAATGCATGGAATATCTAACAGTCCTGAGAAAATGTTGATATCACATTTCCAGTTCAGTGATTTCAAAAGCCAGAGCCTGCAAAGTCTGAGCATGCGACGTTGCATTTAGGTAAGGATTTGCATACAAAGAACTTTGCAAAAGCAGATCATAATTTCTTATTCCATTTTCAAATTTTCTATCATAATCCATTCCACACTATCAGTTACAAAAGCTAATTATTAAAATTGTAATTGTTTTCAGCTAAATTGGCGATTACCTGCACTGAAAAACCTTGTGCTTTTAATGTTTCAGCTAAAAATGTGTCTGAGTTATTTCAATAGTTCTTTCTTGGAATGCAGAAGGAATTTTCTCTCTTTTCATATAATGATTGAGGCAAATATAATAAAAGTTATTGAAGTGGCAAATTATAGCCACCTTCAATGCCAGCATAGATTGCACATTTTCCAAAGAATTAATTATTTCCCATTTGTTAAAGCATTTCCTTTTTTACCTACTGTGAAATTCTTGAATGTGCTTTTCAGCAGTCTTTGAAAGTGTCAGACGATCACAGAAGCTCCATTCATAATTTTGGCATTTCTTCTCATTGAAAGTACGAAGCTTTTCTTCAGACAGCCTAGGCTTCACCCTCCCAACACATGCCTCTCCATCACTCCAAGGCAAATCAGCTTGGGTTTAGTTTTCATTGCTACAGATTTCACTAAAACTCTTGTCCTAAAACTATGAGACTGAATAAAGTTAACGACTTTGGCTCTCAAAGTGCCCTGTTGTACATTTGGCAAAGGTGAAGTACAAATGCTAACTCAAGTCTTCCTAAACACATTACTTGAGAAAGAAAAGGAAAACACAACCCCATTCTTCCATCTGAGCATTGACTAGTTCCACCTGGGTACTGAGTTCACTGTTCTTGTTCAACTGCTGTAGAAACACCTGAGCTAGAGCCACAGGTTGTACTCAGATGCAGCACATCCTTTTTTGTATGTACTGATGACTTTACCAGCCCAAATCAGTGCAAGGAAGGAAATTCTGAGCACCAGTTATTCATTTTTCTTCTCTTAATGTATTGATTTCTAACAAATGCAAGACTACATTTTGTATTAACTGCCTAACATAAGTTTCCTTCCCTCCAGTATAATAGTAGTTGAAGAGGTATTCCTAGTAACTTCTTAAAATGTTAATTTTAAGAAGATCCATGTTCTAAACTGGTCACAGTCACTGCAAACCAGCAAAATCTTATTTTACAATGGCTGAGAGCTAAAGACAGAATACATTTCCAGAAAAATTATTCTCATAGATATGTGCCACTGGGTATTCTGCATAACTGTAATCTTCATTCAACTGAGTAATGGCTCACCTAGAATTGTGTGTTGTTCTTATATGAGAAAATTTTGCCTACAAAAGAAACAAGCTGTTGAAGTGTGCCACGGAGGAAAACTGTTCTAAATCTAGAATAGTGATTTTTCATTAAAGCTGCAGGCTGAGACACAAACGCAGAATCAAAGAAGCCTTGCACTGCCTGTAATATGAATACTTGCAAGTGAAAAAATCTAGGATTTGTAACATAAGAACATGGAATGCATGAAATTAAATAATAAAATCAACAGATTCCCTATACAAGGCAGTAAGTATCTCAAAAATATCAACTTTTTTCAGTCTGTATTCCCTTTGTAATATTATCACCTTCTAGCCAGAAACTCAAGAAAGCTGATGATCAATGTACTATTGGCATGAGATTGTGATTTCTGGCCAGATGTAATGAACTGCATTAAAGAAATCAAGGTACAGGAGCTTCAAGAACATAATGTTCCTTTATTGAACTCTCTAAATCTCTTCTTTCCCCTTATGCTATGACCCACTCAATGAAAAAGAACTTAGATATCTGATTTCCCTTCCCAGTCCTGACTTTTAATAGTAGTTTTACAAAGTATTCTACTCTACAGACATCCAGGAAGAGTATTGTGTAGCACCTGCAAGCCAGAGAGCAACCTCTAAGAACCACTAATCTGGAAATCATAACTTTGATTCCTGTTACCTAAAAGCATCAGAGAGACAGAATATATCTCTTTATTTAAAAATTATCTGCACAGTGATGTTCTTTGAAATGGTCAGGAATTAGTGGGTTTGATATGGGAACTTTTTTTTTTAATAATATGAGTCATGAACATTTAGACAGGAATTATGTGTGAAGTTAGAAGCCCGTATTTCAACAAACAGCAATAATTAAGGCATACAAAATTTTGTTGCCTTTAGGAGCATCCAGCGAGATGCATGGGTGCCATGCTAGCATTTCGTCAAGTATTACAGCCCAAATTCACATAAAATTACAGAAAAAGAAAATCTTTCCAATGAAAGATTTTCCGATCTCCAACCATCTAATCCTTCCTACATAAAAAAAAAAGAAACAAAAAAACAGGAATTTGAACTAATTGATTCTGATTGATAAGCATCCAAAAACATGGAGAGTGGAAGGAACATTAATATATTTTAATATCTTGAATATCTGTTACCTGAAACAGCTTCACTGGTAGGTAACATAATCACTAAGCTTTAGATGCAAATTAACAACAAAACAGCAAGGTGAACAGTTTCTTAAATCTAGCAGGCTTTAGTTGGACAATGTTTATTTTAAAGCATAGTTGAAATAAATGAAATTATGTGAGGTTTTCCATGTTGCTGAAATCACAGCACAGCAGTCTGAGGTGCCACCACCATAAGTAATTATGAGTAGAGCTGTGCCAAGTAAGACAAGATAACATGTCATTTAGCAAGTGCAATAAGAAGGACAGATGTGTACACTTCATCAGCAATACAGAATTTAAGGAAATGCCAGGATTTAGTTGCTAAAACTGTTGAAGTTTACCAAACAGCAAAGTTAATTTTCTTGAAGGATGCTGATTTAGGTGCAGCCAGGTTAACTATTTCAGCAGTTGTACTTAACTAATTATCAGATAAAATCACACATCAATGTGGAAGGTCTTTAGAGAGATTTTGGGCCTCGTCTGATTTGATAAATTCTCCCAGAGGTACAAAATAGTGTGCTAAAATTGTACTCTGGGATAACTGTAAGGTGAGTCAGAAAAGTACCTCTTTATTCACAAGGATTAGGCATCACATCTGTATCAGAAACCCTGTTTTATCAAAGGCAGTTGGAATTCCTTGAAAGCACAACTTCATTATCAACACAAGTAACGTTTTTTGTACAGATTTAGAAAATTAAAAGATCAAGAAAAGCAAAAGAACCCTAGAAATTCCAAAGTTGTTTTGTTCCAATTATCTCATGGCCCACTCTTAAAAACAAAATAAAAGTCAAGACAGGTGTTGATTCATTGAATCGTCACTGTTTTTCTTTTCACTAGAGGTAATTAGCGACCTGTCAGATCTGTGGAGGAAGAGTTTAACTCATGAGGACCCGCAAAAATTTCCCATATTATTATGGATAGATAATAGTAGTTTGTAAAATTTTACTAGAAGGTCCATCCAGGGGAATCCTGTTATTTGCAAATGCTAGCTCTTCTGTTAGATACAGCTAAGTTTAGATCAATTGTGTTCATAAAGCAGAGCGGCAAACACTGCCCCCAGCCAGGCTTATTCATATTTAGGTCAAAAGTCTGCATTTTTTTTCAACTTGCGCATAGAGGGAGACCTTTGAAGACCATTGGAGGTCTTCAAATTAGTGAAAACAGAAGGCCAAAGGTGAATGAGAAGAAGATGCTTATGAAAGAAATAAGAAACCATCAAAAGAACATCTGATATGCTCAAAAGCCCAGAATTATATTGAAATAAAAAACTTGCCATACACTATTTTCTATGCAAGCCTTAATTTTTCTTTTTTATAATGTCTCAAAAATCTTAGAACAGACGTATAAAAAAAGCTCAAGAGCAAGGGTGTCACTTGAATTAAACAAGTGGATACAAAGTTAGCATTTGGACAATGAAGTAAAACATTCACCCACAGTGTTTAAGAATATTTTTCCAGGTCCCCATGTTGAATAGTCTCATCTTTAAATCCTAAAAGATTAAAGTTATAGATGATATCTAGATACATCCCTTAGTAATTCTAGTTTTTTATGGTGTAAAAGTGTCAATGCTTACTCAGAGCAGAGAAGTGTGGGCAAAGAAATTAGGAGAAAATGGGTCAAAAATAAAGTATGTGTAATTATACTTTCTCAGCTACTTCTTTTTGAAAGCACCTCACAAAAGATAAAATTTAGCAGTGAGTCATCTCATACAATTTTGTTCCAAAATAACTTGCTTTTTAAAAGGGGAAGTACTGATTTTGATATTAGGAACTAAAAATTACCTTTTTTACCTACTATAAATAAGTTGCATTGTCAGCTACTAAAGTTTAAATTAATTATGAACAGGAAAAGTACAATAGATTAGAGGTGTGATTGAAAGCTGACCTTTTATCATTTAGACAGGCTACTGAATAGTTTCCACAGCTAAACTTTGAGGCTTCTTTGTATTTTCTGTTAAAAAGTTGTTATGGAAAACTTCATCTATTAGAACAATGACTGATTACCTACTAAAACACAGCTCAGATTACTTTAATGAGATTGTAGTATTACTAATACTCTGGAATATTTCTTTTACTCAGTAAAATTATGGGCGAGAAGTCACATTAAAAACAAGAAGGGAGTCAGATCTTAGGCATTGTTTCTGATAAAAAGAAAGGTAAATAACATTAAGTTATATGTGCCAAAATTGTACATAAATAAAAATGTTACTTTTTAAACATGAAAAACTGTTTTATGGAGAACAGCAAATATACTTCCTTCGGCTATTATAATATATGGTCAAATGTATTTACAACTGCTGTCATAATGTGATTAATTTTGTTTATACCAAGAAACGCACACAAAACTTGGATGATAGCAGCAGACTTATGTTAAAGCAAGGAGAAAGTATGGAGACAACTGCAACAGTCTGACCTTCAAATATTATTTACTCTAGGTGAAAATGAATATCTTCATAGTGTAATTTGACAATAAATTTTAATTTTATGATTACTTTAGGTATTTATGGTATACAAAATGGAATGTATTTGGTTATGTTCATTGTTTTAGAATTATGGAGCCAACAAATGGAAGAAATGCAATTTGTGGGATCCTATCCTTCTTTAACCTTCAGAGAACTACTCTGATCAGTATTTAAAAAAAATTTAAAAATCACTGTCTCACAAAGGCTAGTTGCACTGGCTAGCTCATTGCAGTGGCAAATTCTGAACAGCAATAAAAAAAAGGTTTTTTTAGGTGGGGTCTTTAAACCCTACCAATGTGACAAATGGAAGTAGTGCCTTTTTAAAAATTATTGGTAATTATAACATACAACAACAATGAACAATTTAATTATCGGCTATAACATGATTTGTCATATCTACCATGATTTATCTACCATGTCATGTATATTTCCTCATCTCCAAATAATGATGAAATTATTGAAGGAGCTAACATGTTCTGCTATAGTTGTTATATTTATGCCTGCTTCACTTGAATTGCAAAACAGTACTCCAGACATAAATGCAGGCTGGGCAGAGGATGGCTGGAGAGCGGCCCTGAGGAGAAAAACTTGGTAGTGCTCGTGGATAAGAAGCTCAACATGAGCCAGCAGTGAGCGCTGGCAGCCCAGAAAGCCAACCGTATCCTGGGCTGCATCAAAAGAAGTGTGACCAGCAGGTCACGGGAGGTGATTTTCCCCCTCTACTCTGCGCTCGTGACACCCCACCTGGAGTTCAGTTCTGGAGTCTTCAACATAGAAAGGACATGAACTGTTGGAACAGGTCCAGTGGAGGGCCAC